>PVKC010004079.1:0-36656 GCA_004027635.1 Crocidura indochinensis | reverse complement strand
TTTCATAACTAACAAAAATTAATATTTAAAAAGGAAGTGATTTTAAAATGTGACATTATGGAGATACCAACAAAATCCAATAAAATCATTGATATTAAACTGTCAAGAATGCATAATATAATTTGATTTCTTATATATCTCATCACTATAGATAATCTATAAGCAAAATTAGAAAATAACACATAGGTGGGCCGGGCGGCGGCGCTGGAGGTAAGGTGCCTTGCCTCGCCTGCGCTAACCTAGGAAGGACCATGGTTCGATCCCCCGGTTCCCCTTATGGTCCCCCGTGCCTGCCAGGAGCGACTTCTGAGCGAATAGCCAGGAGTAACCCCTGAGCGTCACCGGGTGTGGCCCAAAAACCAAAAACAAAACAAAACAAAACAAAAAAAGAAAATAACTCATAGAAAATACCATCTTTATAAAAAGGAGATGACTCAAAGAGTATTTTTCATTCATATCACTTTTTTCCTATAGAAATATATAATTATTTTGCTTCTTTTGTAAATGTATATAGTCTCCATAAAAATATCTAGATTCTGAAATCTGTTGCTGAATTTAACCTGTTGCAATATGTTGTTTTGCTTTAAATTAAGTGTGAAAAGCAAATCTGATTCAACACAATTAATTGAACTAATTACTTTAATTTTCATAAATATTTATTATGAGTAGTTTTTGTATTGCACCAAATTTTCATAGTAGTTTTAAAAATAACTTATGGAATATGTCTTCATGCAATGAACTTTTGATCTCAGTTACATTAAATTTGGTTGTTTTTTGAATGAAATTTTTGTCATGTATTGTCTATAACAGGCAAGAGCTCACTGAATTATGCTGAACTTCAGAAGTCTGATACATTTCACTATCCAATTTAAAATAAAATAAACATATCCATGAAACAGTACCAATCTCACATGAAACGTATTTTAATATTTTAGATTGGGGCCCGTGAGATAGCATGGAGGTAAGGCATTTGCCTTTCATGCAAAAGGTCATCGGTTCGAATCCCGGTGCCCCATATGGTCCCCCGTGCCTGCCAGGAGTAATTTCTGAGCATGGAGCCAGGAGTAACCCCTGAGCACTGCTGGGTGTGACCCAAAATCAAATATATATATATATATATATATATATATTAGATAATTTTGCACCATTATTAGTGAATGCAGTTTTTCAGGTTACTGTAGTTTAATTGCAAGTTTGAGCTTTTACTTCAGAAACAAAGGTTGTAAAGGAATTTCAACTGATATGAATCACTTATGTAACTTTTAGTGACGAACATAATATAGTGCATACATATGTATTTTATAAGATTCTATAAAATATATATGGATATATTTTTTGGTATTATTTGAGGGGGTAGCACCCGGCAGCCCTCAGGGGTTACTCCTAGCTCTATGCTCAGAAATCATTCCTGGCAGTCTCAGGGGACCATATGGAATGCCAGGATTCGAACTACCATCCTTCTGCATGCAAGACAAATGCCTTACCTCTATGTTATCTCTCTGTCCGGCCCCTATATATGGATATTTGAATAGTATTTTACTTCATCATTTTTTGAATCATGTAGTGGTCAGGGAGTTCAACTCAGAGGTAGAAAACTTGACATAAATATGTGAGATATGAATTTAATTCCTGGCATCATTATTGTCATCTGAGTTCATATATCTATGGATGTATCATAGTCATAAATTAGCACAGTTTAATGTTTGCACTTTTAGCAGTAAGTTACTATGTGCAATAGGCTCTCAGATGTATAGATTTTCTTTGCATCTATGTCATGTTATGTATACTTTGAGAACTATAGGACATATATGAAAATTTTAAAACATAAAAAGTGGAATAAAACTATTTTTTGCTTTTACTTTATAGTTGTTAATAATCAAGTTATTATTCTGTATTAAAGGCTATAATATTTCTCCTTAAATTATAGATACAAAGACTATAATTGTTTATATATGTTGAGATTAATCAGTTAATTAAAATTTTATATAATATTTATTTAGACTCAGTGAATTATAATCACTAAATATTCTTCCAATAAAGTAAACTAGAAGTTCCAATGACTTAAATTGATAGAAATAAATATTACAATAAATTATATGCATATTAATGACCTTTTAACCTTGACTTAATATGTAATTTTTTCCAGGTATTAAATATGTTACTGAAAACATAGGTAAGAAACTTTATGTTAAAAGCACAATAGAAGACTACATTCCAACAAATTGTGGGATGAAAGGTCAGAGATGCTGGTCTTGAAATGACTACATTCAATAGTATGACAATAGATTTGCTTAATAACAAAAATATAAAACTCATAGCCATCCTTCTCAACCTCTTATCACCTCAAGTATTAGAAACAAGTATTAGAAACAAACTCAAACATAGTTCAAATAAAAATTGCAAAGATAACATGCACACATGATACCATGTTTTTTAAGTACAATAAGAATTATGCACTCTTTTAGTGGCTGAATATTAAAAGGCATATTAAAAGAGTTAAAATGGCACAAAAGACTAATTTTTATTTTCCTGACAATTCTGAATGTATTGATTATTAACGTGTAATTTTTAAATTTTTATTTAGACCATTATGTTTTATGAAATTATTCATAGTTGGGATTCAGAGATACAGTGTTTTAAGACCAATTCACTGCTAGGGTTTACCTACTTCCACCAGTGTTTGCAGCATTCATCCCATACCATCACACCACCAGGTAATTTTTTAAGTGTTAATGTTATAATTGCTTTAGTATATTTTAGAGGAAATGGTCTAATAACTATAATGGACTATTACAAAATTAACTCAGATTTTCTTAAATTTATGGCAGCTCTTCATAAACGTCTTTTGAAACTATATTGTTTAGAGGGTCCTCATAATTTTTAACTATTCATTTTTCTGACCAGACTTGACAATGGGGTGATAGTATTTCAGAGGCCAAAGAATGTCTGTAGACATTTTACAAACCTAAGACGAAGTGAAAATTCCTTTTTCAAAACACTAAGAGAAATGGATTTAATTTAACAAAATAGATTTGGGACATCAGTGATGGGAATGTTGTACTGGTGAAGGGGGTGTGTGTTATTTACATGACTGAAACCTAACTACAATCATATTTCTAATCACGGTCTTTAAATAAAGATATTAATAAAAATAGTTGTGGTAGTCAGATTAACAATGTTGTTAAGGTTGAAATAGTAGTGTATCAAGAAATGTAGTGCAAATATATAGTGTGCACAGGAATATCTAAAGTGTACAATTCTAAATTTATCTAAATTGTAAAATTCTTTAGTGCACAAGAAGTAATATGTAGATAAGAAAAATAAAGTTGAACAGAGTAAAGTCACAGTTCTGATCACATCTCTACAAGTCATTAAGTTGTTGATATAAATCATTATAATTATTAAATAATTTGTTTACTTGAAGAGGAGTCAAGCTATATTTCTAAAATGTTGATATCAAATAGTCACTCTGATATCCCTGAAATATAATGTTATCACTTACTTATTCCCTTAGAGGGAATTCTGAAATATTTTCAAAATGTTTACAAAAATTACTGAAATTATACACATGACCATTGCTAACAGAACTACAGAAAGAATGACTGTATAAGAAGCTGTGTTATAGGACACTTTGTATGGATTGGCAGAGTCCTGGTGCTATTATTAGTTAATGTAAACAAAGGAAATACATTGGGAAAAGTATTAACAAAATCTAATCTCAAGATATTTTTTCTTGTAACCAGTAGTTCCTTAATATAATACCAAAATTAGTTCTTCATTCTTGGAAAATAAAATTATGTATAATCAGCTATTGAAAGCAAAAATAAATCAAGCAAAATTACCTATAAAGACAAAGTCATATTTTACATAAATTAAAAAGAATTAATATCACTAAACACATATTTCATAGGTAATTACTATGACATATCTAAAATAAAGCTGTTTTGCATATGATAAAATGATCCATAGAGTTACAATAAATTTTCACATTTAAGTTATAGTTTTGTTTGTAATTGGAGGTCCATATTACATTGTGTTTTTCAAAGATAGATGAAATGTGCATATTACTTTATAGAATGTTTTTATATTTATCTTAATAAAAATAATAAGATACTATATTTTCACTTGAACTAAACTCATTAATTGAATCGCATAAGTATATCAATTTTGTAAAAAACAATGACTTAAGAAACAGACATGCCATATTTCACTATTCTGGTACATGATATGAATGTCTTTGTTCAATGAGTTTCTATCAAGAAAGTAGACATGTGAGACACACAGTGGCAACCTCCTGATCATCTCCTTTCGAGATGACTTCATGCTAATTAAGCTAAGATAAAAAGAAGTAACTGATTCCATAGTCTCTTGCAACTCAAGGACCAGAATATTATGCTGTTCATATGCTTTTAGTTAGAGGCATCATATATCAATACTTTAGTGGGCTAGAAAGACTGACAATTTGACTAGGACTCAAATCAGAAGAAAGCTCTCCCATATATCTGACAATTCTTCAACATATTTCTCTATTGATAAAGTAGTCTTTGTGGCAACAAAGGATACACATGGAGACTTTGACAAGGTACTGTATATTTGTCAATAGGCAGGACTTGAAGATTTTAGAACAGTTACTCCATAATATGAAAGAAAATGATTTTTCTGTCAAGCAAAACATGGGACATTTTTTACTAGCTTTTGAAAAGACTTCATGAAATATGTCCATAAATGAACA
Source organism: Crocidura indochinensis (assembly GCA_004027635.1). Classification (NCBI taxonomy): domain Eukaryota; kingdom Metazoa; phylum Chordata; class Mammalia; order Eulipotyphla; family Soricidae; genus Crocidura; species Crocidura indochinensis. Next base: position 31,924 of record PVKC010004079.1, on the reverse strand, counting down.
TGAAACTGGACAATTATGAGCCATATATTCAAGAATTCTAAGGGATGCAATAGAAAATCTATGAACACATTTCATGGGTTCCTCACTTAAATTATTATTGCATATTATTTTCTTTTACAATCTATGTATATAATTTCAAGGAAGATTTTCATTGCTAGTAAATTTGACCAGAAAATTTCAGTTCAGGCAATTGGATTTTTGTATAACAACAGGAATTACTTGAAATAGCATTTCCAGTTCTTTATAATCAAAATCAGTAGTGTCCTAAATAATAAGGATGATTAAAACTTACTCTAGGAACATAAATTTAAGCAGTTAACCAAGGTATCTTACATAAATTAATGGATAACTTCTATGTTGACATATAGGTTGCAATTATTATTTTGACTAAATATAAGGAACATGGAAGAAAAAATTGGAAAGATGAGAACGATCTATTAATGTAGACACTAAATTGAGAATATTTATGCTCTAGTTAAAAGTTTGGTAGTCATAACCAATGTGCCAAAAATTCCTAATTATCAGCTATACTATGTAATCAATTATACAAATTTGAAGGTATTTTTTCTATATCCTTTTCTGTAATTATGTGATATTTTAGTAATTTGGTCAAAGGAATATAAATGCACATCTATGACTTTATAAATTGATATTTTAATATATTAAGTTCAACTTGAAAAGTAAAAATGGTTAAAGCGAACATGGACACCATTCTTTTTAACCTTAATCATCCTAGTTCATGTGGCCAGTTTTAGTTCAATCTCTTGAAATTCATAAAGTCCCCCAAAGACCAAAAACAGTCATACCCGAGTATAGAGCTAGAAGTAATCCCTGAATACTGCTGGGTATAAAAATGTTGTGTGTAAAGAGTTGGATATGTATTTATGAAAGTCTGCCACTCATATAAGGGAGATAATTGTGTTTCCATCTTAATATACAATTACCATGACTATTGAAATATCGTTGCCGAATTCAATAATTATATTAAAATCACCACCAAAATTTTAAAATAGCATGCCACTTACTTAATAAGGGGTAGTTAATTAGATTTATAGTATAGTGGGTAAGGATTTTGCTCTACCTATGACAATCTTGGACTATTTCCTGATTTTTTGAAAATGATTGAAGGGATCCCTGAGTGTAGATCTAGGGTTAAGCTCTTAAGTGTCACTAGTAGGCTTTCCACAACCCCTACAAAACATGTTAATTTCTTTTTTTTTTTTTTTTTTTTTTGGTTTTTGGGTCACACCCGGCAGTGCTCAGGGGTTACTCCTGGCTCCATGTTCAGAAATTGCTCCTGGCAGGCACGGGGGACCATATGGGGCACCGGAATTCTAACCGATGACCTTTTGCATGAAAGGCAAATGTCTTATCTCCATGCTATCTCCCGGGAACTGTTAATTCCTAAAATATATAAACATTGACAAAGAAAAGGGAAAATCACTAGTCAGCTTTATCAAAAATTGTGGAGAGATGAATAGAAAGATTTTCAATGATATAGATTGGACAGAAACATATGTAAATAAATATTGGTGATGGAAATGTTACACTGGTGGAGCGTAGTGTAAATTTGAACCATGAACTTTTTGTAACTTTTGTAACCAAGGTGCTTAAATAAAGAAACTATTAAAGAAAAATGCTGTCATCACTTATTATCAGGGTTCAAATAAAAATATAAATTATCACTTTGTACTGGTAAGACTAGCACACATTGCAAACAAACAACACCAACCTAGCTAATGGAGTAGAATAGAACCCTTATCTACTGCTGTTCAAAAAGATTGACTACTACAACAATTTTATTTTTTATTTATTATTATTATTGTTAATTTAAAATCATTGTTGTTATTGTGCTGCTGTACAACACCCCACAAGGCATAGTGGTTACTCCTGACTCTGCAGTCAGACACTACTCCTGGTGATACTCAGGGAAACATAGAGTAAGCCAGGATCCAGACTGGGTCAGCCACAATCAAAGCAATTGTTCAATCCACTCTACTTTTATGCCAAGCCCTATTCTAGATAGTACATCTATTTCAGGAAACATTATGAGCACTTCTAAAAAAAAATCAGGAATTACACTTCTATGTTTCTCAACCATTCAGCTTCTTGATAACTACTTCAGGGGCCCCAAAACTGTTTATCAAGGACATTTGCATTCCTATGTTCAATTACTTATACTATTTATACTAGCTCAAATCTGGACATACCCCAAGTTTTTAAGAACAAATGCCTGGGTGAAAAAATGAGTATGTGTATATAAAGTATATACATATACATATATGCATATATGTATTTGCATATGCATATACAACATGTAAATATTTATACATATGTATATACATGTATATGTTTGATTATTACTTGGTTATAAGAAAAAACATAGTTGTGAATTTTATACTACCTTGGAGGGACTGGGAGAATTATGTTGAGTGAATTTTGCCAGAGGAGTAACCTTATACAAAATAATCTTCTTAAAATGTAGAATATAATTAAGTATTATAAATAATGAGCAAACCAAAAAATTGCCCAAAGCAATAGAATTGAAGTTTATGGAATGGAACTTTACCATAAAATGAGGTATGGAGGGTCCCAATGAATGTAACGGCTGGAGAGAAGTAGAGAGAAGACTGAGGCAATGATGAAGGGAGATGAACACTGATGGACAGTGGTATCGATTGGGATGTTATATAAAAAGCCTGGTTGATGATAGTATCGCTAAATAGTAAATTATGGGAAATAAATTTCTTTCTAAAGTCTTATCTCACGATTTAATCTAAGTATCATCAATTCTGACAATGGAACTGAGGATATGGACAGAGTTCTTTGCTAATGAAATTCACTAGCTATCTTAAGGTTCCCATTATCCTAAGGAAAAATATCTGGAATCGAATGCTCAGAGTCAGATAATTTGCGAAAAAACATTTTGTATTATTTGCTGAAATTTTTTGATTTATTAGAATGATACTGAGAGGATATATTAATACATATTTACATGATCATTATGTATTCTTTCTTTTTTATGATATATAGAAATAAATTCATGGATAGTGCCTTCTTCTATCCTATCTTCCATGAGTCAAATTCTTATATTTCTATATATCCATAAGCCAAGATTCTGCTCCTCATAGCAGACCTTTAGTTTCTTAGGATTAAAGGAATGTTTACAGGAAGCTCAGTATTAGATTTAATAGTAAACTGAGATGGCCCCTTAACTATATTCGGTTCATTTTTGCTGAGAGAGCTGCTAAAATATAAACTATGGTTATATTAGCTAAAGTGATGAGTTCTTTTTTTTTATTTTTGCTTTTGGATTTTAGGCAACACCTGGCAGCACTCAGGGGTTACTCCTGGCACTGTACTCAGAAATCGCTCCTGACAGGCAGGGGGGACCATATGAGATGCCGAAAGTCGAACCCAGATCCTTCCTGGGTTGGCCGCATGCAAGAAAAACACCCTACTGCTTTGTTATCTCTCTGGTCCCAAATGATGAGTTCTTAATCAAATAATCTTTTATTAGGAAGTTATATCAAATAAAAATTGGATAACTATTACACATTTTTATGGAGAGAAAATGTATTTAGATCAAAATATTTTAAATGGAACTTTACTCCAAAGCCTCTCATAAAAATAAAAGTAAAATTCAACTATATATTAAAGGAATGACTGTTAATGGTACAAACTCTGCAGGATAACTGTCACCCCATCAAGCAAGGAATCATATTTATTCGGTATGCTTGCTGTGAGCAAAGTGGATATGGAATAAGCAGTGGAGGAAACAATTTGTAAATGCCTGCTAAGACCAAATGAATAGATTAAGAAATAAAGATTTACAAGTCTAATTTTCTTGATTTAATGGAAGTATAATTTTATTAACCAATTATTTGTTCCTCTTCTTTCTCAAAATAAAACACAATGAGTTTTGTTAACCCTGTATATCACTGTTTACTTCAAAATATGTAATAAACATTTATATTTTAAAACATTAAGCAGAGAAAATAATGAAAAAGTTCAAAATAATTTTAATAATGTGCTTATAATATTCCTAAGGAATTGGTGAGCTTGTGATTTCGACAGTGGTTTGGGAGATAGTACATTGGTTAGGGTAAGACATTTGCCTTGCATGCAGATAACAAAAGTTCAATCCCAGCACAACATATAAACCTTCAAACTTGCCTGGAGGTATTCCTGAGCACAGAGCCAGTGGCAAGCTCTGAATGCAACTCAGGGTGTGTCCCCAAATCAAAATAAACAATCAAACTCTAGAAATGTCACATTAGATGGAAGTTTGATATTCCTGATACCATGATTTGGAACTTACAATTATTTAAATAATTTATTGAATACTGTTTATTGCTTTAGATTATTGCTAAGTCTAAAGTCAGATACATAGTTTCTTTTTTTTATTGTTAAATTATCTCTCTTTAAACACTGTGATTACAAACATGATTGCAGTTGTATGATTACTGTCATGGAAAGAACACCCCCTTCACCAGTGCAAGATTCCCACCACCAATTTCCCAGATCTTTTTCTTAAGATTGTGTTAAATACATTATGGTTTAAACCACTCAATGAAACAAAAGACAGAAATCACCTCCTCAATCTTTTGAAGATTTTTGTTGTTTGTTTTTGGGCCACACCCAGAGGCGCTCAGGGGTTACTCCTGGCTCTGTGCTCAGAAATCGCTATTGGAAGGCACGGGGGAACATACCGGATGCCGGGTTTCGAACCACCGTTGGTTCTGGATCTGTCAGCTGCTTGCAAGGCAAACGACCTACCGCCCTACCGCTGTACTCTCTCTCTGGTCCCTTGAAGATAGTCATTAAAGACAGTAAGTATCAAGATTACACGGTTTACCTACAGTCTCTAGTATATACTTTTTTACCTTCCATTCTATGTTTAGGTGTCAGGATTGACAGCTCAATAGAGGAAGATGCTTCCACAGAGTTCAATGTAAGACAATCATGAAACACAGTATTTTTAAGAAACTTAAAAATAAACATACAATTCTCTCTCTCTGAGTCTCTCTCTGTATATCTGTCTCTCTGTCTCTGTCTCTTTCTCTCCTGCCTTCTAAGTAGTGCTCAGAGCCCCAGAACCAAAAGGACTCCTTTATGATTCACTGTTCCTATCTGCATAGCAATATCGCAAAAGTTGTTCAGAGAAAACAAGGCCACCCTTGGTGATATTTCTATATAGAGCTGAGGATTGAATGCCTGACTTGGCCTATGTGCCCTAGCCTTTCAAGCTATCACCCCTAACCAAATATTTTTAATTGTCCATCAATTCCAGCGCTTTAGGTTTCTCTGATTAGTTTTTCAGATTCTCTAAATCCTTTTTCAAATGTTTACTTCCTAACTCAAATATGCTTATTAACCTTCTTAATCACATAACACTCGAAGCCTCCCTGTTTCTCTGAATGATAGTGAAGATATGATTTTTATTAATGATAATGTCAATTTCATCATTTTCTTATTTAAAATTGAAATTGAATTCTCTGAATTTGTTTAACCTTCTGTAATTAGCTTATGAACCGAGTAGACACCAGACTCCATGACCTTTCTGTGTCTTATTCTATTCAAAAATTAAGATATATTATACTCGATATTTCTATTATCATACATTCATTTTATTTTAATTAAAAACAACATGTACATTATTCTAAAGCATCTATCTAGCAGTTTCTCTGATAGGTAAAAAAAGTAGTTCAACCTTTATGACATAAAAATAAATAGAGTCAAATATAATCCTTTCCCATTAATTTTTGCTTAGCTTTTCACTTCTCCTTAAGAGGCACACATATACTTTTAAATATTTAGGCAAACACGATTGATTTGTTAAGTATAATCTTTCAGGTATGATGTTAATTTTGTGTGGTAACTCCATCAAATCTACTGTTGAGATACTTTGTTACTTCTCTTTAGTACCACTTAACAACTTTGATCCATTCAATATCTTATCTATTATTTAAGCACTGTTATTATTTTTATGTATACACACACACACACACACACACACACACACACACACACACACACACATATATGCAAAGTCATCCCATGCCCATTTCAACTATCCTTAGTAAAGACATTTTTTTTTTTTTGGTTTTTGGGCCACACCCAGTGACGCTCAGGGGTTACTCCTGACTATGCGCTCAGAAGTCGCTCGTGGCTTGGGGGACCATATGGAAAACCGGGGATCGAACCAAGGTCCGTCCTAAGCTAGCACAGACAAGGCAGGCACCTTACCTCCAGCGCCACTGCCCGGCCCCCAGTAAAGACATATTTTGAAACATGGCATGCATTACATAAAAGTTTCCAAAGTCCTTTGCTAGTGAGATTGTACATTTGGGTAATGCACTTGCATCACATAAAAGCAGTTGGTCTTGATTTGATCCCTGGCATTTTTTTTTTTTTGGTTTTTCGGGCCACACCCGTTTGATGCTCAGGGGTTACTCCTGGCTAAGCACTCAGAAATTGCCCCTGACTTTGGGGGACCTTATGGGACGCTGGGGGATCGAACCAAGGTCCTTCCTTGGCTAGCGCTTGCAAGGCAGACACCTTACCTCTAGCGCCACCTCACTGGTCTCAGCATTTCTTTTATTTCTTTTTGATTTTTATTTATTTTGGGGTAAATTTGGGCCACACCAAGTGACACTCAGGAGTTATTCCTTGTTATGCACTCAGAAATCGCTCCTGGCTTGGGGGACCGTATAGGACACGGACTTACCACTTGTGCCACGACTCTGGCCCCATCCTTGGCATTTTTAAGATCACTTTAATTCTTCAGGAGTGATACTTGATCAGACTCAGGAATATGCCCTAACACTGATATGACCCAAAAACAAAACAGGAAATAAATAGAAATTCATCCAATATCTCTTATTTCACTAAAAGAGCCAGTGAACATATGAAAAAGAGTAATCATCTTATTATCAGGGAGCTCCAAATCAAAACAAGAGCAATATTTTTCATTACATGCCATTGAGAATGGCATATATCAGAAATGCTAGAAAGAGCAGTGTTGTGAGGGATTTATTGGAAAGGAACCTTCCTTCACTGCTGGTGGAAATGGTGCATGATATATCTTATATAGAAAATAGCTTTGAGATATCTCAAAAGTATTGGAATAACTCCCATCAAACGTATCAATTTTATTTTCTGGTATGTACTCCAAACACTCCTGGTATCTACATCCAAACTCATTAACAGTAATCAATATATGTGCACAATGGTAACTATACATCTAGACCATAAACATTAATACTACTGTAAGCAATTTAAATTCAATAATAACAAAAATAAGGAAGTATAATTACAGTAAAAGGTATACTTTTGTTCAATGAAATAATAAATATTGATCCTAAAGAAAACAATGGCTGCCAAACTTCTCAGGTAGTGCTATCCTGTATATTATCTGTGTGGTATTCTCAGAAAATTTCCACTGGAACTAGAGTAGTCCAAACTAACCCTACACCCTCTAACATAAATGACCTAGCTCCATGACTGATACAAACAATAAAATGATAAATAATATGTAATATTTTAGTGTAAAATAATATCATAATGAAATGATCTTCTCAGGTAAAATTGAACTACAGGACTGAAAACTCTGGGTCTTACCTTGTGAAATGGAGTTGGGCTGAGTCACCCCCACATTCATCCTACTGGAAAACCAGAAATCCATACCCATCTCCACAATCCTCTTGACAGGAAAATGTCCTGGCTCCTCTAAAAGAAATCCAAAAAAAAATTAATGGTTATTGATACTTCCCAGTAGTATTAGGACAATAGTAGCAAGGCAGAGTTCCTGCCCTGCTGAACCCTTTGTGCCATTTTCAGATGGGCCTCATTGTAAATTCCCCCACTTGATCTAAATTTTGATAATTTAATTTGCTTTTTTTTTGTAACAGGAAATCTGAAGTAAATTCATTTTTGATACATTAAAGCAGGCTATTCTGGCAAGAGGGAGACTGGGTAAAGAGAAAGGGTCACACTGGAGGTGGGATTGGTTTTTAAAAATTTGAGCCTGAAATGACTGCATTGATAAATCACAGGCTTATAAAATATTAGAAAACATAGATAAATATTAAGACTAATTTAGTATAACTTAACCCCAGTTTTAATTGTTCAAACTTTAAAATTTTTAAACATGTTTCTTTGTTACTGAACTTAAAGCTTGGAAAACACCTTATATTCCTTTTCTATATCAATTTCTATTCAATTAGATGGTTTTCGTGTAATCTCTTTTCTAGTGTTAACCTCTAACAATTATAACACTTTCTTTAATCTGTAAGCTGTTGTTTCATCAGAAAGATTACTGCCTTAAGATATTTGTATTAGGGTCAGGAGAGATAGCACAGCAGCATTTGCCTTGCAAGCAGCCGATCCAGGACTTAAGGTGGTTGGTTCAAATCCTGGCGTCCCATAGGTCCCCCATGCCTGCCAGGGGCTATTTCTGAGCAGATAGCCAGGAATAACCCCTGAGCGCCGCAGGGTGTGGCACAAAAACAAAAACAAAAAAACAAAAAAAAAGATATTTGTACTTTGTCTTCCTCCATATATTTTCAGGGACAGAACACTTATTACCTTGTAGGTATTTATTGGAAAGTTTCCTTTTAGATTAACTCATAACACCAAGATATTTCATATTTACAAGAATAGTTTCATTTTTAAAATTATACTCTTTAGAATATACTTTGTATTAAATATTGTATGTACCATATAGTTTGATACTAGTATATATATACACATATATATTGAGTTATTTACCTCTTACAATTAAATACAAGTTTGTAAAACTAGATATATAGTAATCTATTTTATTCGCTTTCTATTGTTATGTTTGGACCCATGCCCAAAGATACTTAGCTATTACTCCTGGATTTATGCTCAGGAATTACTCCTGAGCTGTACTCAGAGGACCATATGTAATTCTGGGAATGGAACCCAAGTCAGCTGCTTACAAGGCACGTTCCTTAATTGCTGTATATCAAACTGGCCTCATATAGTCATTTTGTGTTGACAGGATTTAGAGAACTGAAATCATTCAAAATGCTGTAACATATGCATATATAAATCTAAAATGAAGTTCTAACAATTGCATTTGAAAAATAAAATATATTATTTTCTAAACATGAAGACAGTTGTAGAGGATTATAAACAGTTTTGATGGTACTCATTAATTTTGTACATAAATAATACAAACTTGAACAAAGTTATAACCAAGTTACTTGACTCATAATAAAAACATTAACAATAACTAAATGAGCACAATTAGAAAAAACATGTTTTCACTGAATGAATTATAAATGAGTGATTTAAACAATAGAGGGTATTTCCTCATTTATAATGCAATTTTCAAGTTTGTTTCATTTTTCTTGCTTTTAATCTATAAATAAACCAATTATAAATGTAAATATACTTTTGCATGGTTGCCTGCATATTGATCTATCAAGCTTTTTAGTTAGTTTTTGGTATGTATTTATACTTATTTTAAATAAAAATACTGAAATCTGAAGATTTCATTGTTAAATCTCAAATTCTGTAACTGAATTCTAAACCTTTTTTTTTTTTCTGCAGTCTACTAAAACAGTCAAAAGCCGAATTTTCACTGTTTATTTTGTTTTAACTTCTTAAATTCTAGCCTTTGCTATCTAGAAATTTTATTTACTGGAGTATATTTCTTTAGAGTAACTTTGAACATAACAAGGGTCAATTCGTTTTTAATAGCTCTCATTAAAATTACCAGTAAGACATATAAAAAACCTGCTGACACTGAAACAACTGTTTATGATAATACATTTGACATATTTTATTTTATATTATTTTGGTTTTTCGGCCACACCCTGTGACACTCAGGTTTCCTCCTGACTAAGTGTTCAGAAATTGCTCCTCGCTTGGGGAACCATATGGGACCCCGGGTTATGGAACCACGATCCATTCTAGGTAAGTGTGCTCAAGGAAGATTCTTAATGGCCTGCGCCACAGCTCCAGCCCCATTTGACATATTTTAAAAAATAACTTTATGATGATTTGACCTTAAAAAGCTAAAATGTATGAGGCTTAGACACACCAAAGTTCTTGAACAAATTTAATTCTGTGCCGCACACATTTGTTAGGTTTATTTCTATAGGTATGTGTTTCAATGTAAAATTTCATTTAAAAAATCAATGCTTTATTTTTTCTCATTTTATTCATTTTATATGACAGAATGCAGCATTGTGTAGAACTGCAGTTGGTTGCAATTTTAATTAAATTTGGTTCATTAAAGCTTACCTACATTATCCCAAAACAGTGATATTGATTTTAAATGTAAAATGAAGCTCAATATAACTTAATGCCAAGTAAATTAAAATTAAAACAATAATTTAGATAATATAATATAGCTTTTTTTAAGTAGTTAAAAGTGATAATATAAATATTGTTGCTTTGAATATGGTGCAATGTGAATCCTCATTAACTGCCTGCTATTGAAAATGAGAATGAGAGACCCAATTTGTAATACATTTTTGTTTCAAAACTAAACATGTGGGGCCGGGAGGTGGCGCTGAAGGTAAGGTGCCTGCCTTACCGCGCTACGGACCGCGGTTCGATCCCCCGTGCCCCATATGGTCCCCCAGGCCAGCCAAGGGCGACTTCTGAGCGCATAGCCAGGAGTAACCCCTGAGCACTGCCGGGTGTGACCCAAAAACCAAAAAAAAAAAAAAAAAAAAAAAAAAACTAAACATGTCTTAAAAATAGTTCTGCTTTCTTAAGCTCTTTCTCAAGTGATTTTAAACTCATAAGTATATATATACATGTTTACAAAAAATCAAATATATATATATATATATATATATTTCTAATTGTCCTACAGTTAAAACAAGAAGTCCTTACATTTATAATGAATAGGAACATTCTGCAATAGACATAGATTCTGATAAAGCTCCAAAATGTAAAGGAATGAGTGAGCTCTGTGAAAATAAGAAAATTTTTAAATTCTAAGATACTTAATTCTAAGATACTTAATATGAAATATATATATTGCATTTTACATTACATTACATTTTAGAGCATCTTTTAAACAGAGCTGGAAATAAGCTCTAAGCACAGAGAGGTGTAAGCACCCCAAAAAATTCAAACAAAACTTTAAAATACAGTTTACCATTTATTTTCTTGAGGTATTCTCGAATGTAATGCAGATTCTGAAAAAATAACCTATATTACCAATTTATTAACACATTAATGAAAATATATTAGAGAAGATTGTATTTGTCTAAATTTGGAATGAACTGAAAGAAAAAAAATGTCAAAGTATCTGTGTAGCATTGTAGTCTAGTTTATCAGAATCAAATGACAGTCCATACTAACTTTTTAGATATAGGTAAATAGAAGTTAAATGAGTGTAGTCAAAGGTTTTCATTACTGAATCAAATAATGATGTAATTAAAGAGATTCTTGAATGGTTCTGTGGTAAGGTAAACACTTTGGAGACATAAATATAAATATTATTGCTATGACACATGGACATAAATTGGTTTGTGAACTAATTATTAATTTACACATAGATTAAACATTTGGATATGATGTAAATTGACTCATATGATATAGTTATATTGCTAGTTTAAAAAAGCTATATTGATAGTTTCTATCTCCTACTATCTATAATTGACTCTCTCTAGATCAATGTAATATTGCTTACTCAATAATTATGTGGTATTCTGAAGAGATAAAAAAGAGTAAATTTGCTATGGGCAAAATGAAAAAACATCCCCAATTCAAGAAATCAAGTTTAATATCTAGGTGAAACACTGATACTGATAGTGTGATATTATATAGGTGTATGCAATGATGAAAATCATGGCTCCCAGCATGGTCATTGAAGCCAAAACACAACCACCAAGTATAATTATGAACAACAAATCTCAGATAAAATTTTAGAAGGTAATTTAAAAAAGTGGTCAATACCAGGTCTGATCTGTCATGACCCAGTTATTCAACTTTTGATATCTGTTCTCAGGACAGATAAAACACACACACACACACACACACACACACACACACACACACACACACACACACATACACGGAACTCTGGAACACTGATAAGACCCTGGGGAGAGGGTGGAGGATATGGGAGACAGAATGGGAATGGAGGTGGAGGGAGTATAACTTGGTGATGGGAATTCCCCTGATTCAATGTTTATTTGTAAATGGAATATTACTGTGAATATTATGTAAACCACTATGATTAAAATAAAAAAAAACGTTAAAAAAAACCAACAATGAATGAGCTGAACTTCGAGAGCCAAAACAAAAAAACAAAAACGTTTTCATAAACTCCATTCCTTGACTGTTAGATACAGAGGTCTTACTTTATCATTCATGACGGAACAGATGTCTCCCATACACCATAGAAGGATCTAGGGAAGAGCAAATGAATACACGTGGAGTCTGTAGTTACTCCCATGACAACATGATTCAAGGGTGGAGAAACTCTGTATCATTTAGGCCAAGGGAATTCCCTTTCTAATTTCCCCAATATTTACTGTGCCTATGCAGAAGGAAAGAAAAAAAAACAAAAGGAGCCAGCACAAATTTTAGTTTAGTTTAGTTTAGTTTTGCTTTTTTGGTTTCGTTATTGTCGTTGTTGGTTATTGTTTCCTATCTTCTTTTGTGCTCCGTTCTGACTTTTTTTCAGACTCGTGATTATTGTGTGGTGCATGTGTCTATTGCTGTAGTGCTCATTGGATTTCTAGTTTGCTTTTTCTTTTTGTATTGTTGGTGATCCTCATCCCTTTTTCCTTTCTTCTCTCAAAACTGATGTTTAGATCCTCAAGAAGGACTCTGCCCACTTTTGACTTGTGGCATTTTTACCCCATCCTATTTCTTTCTTTTTCTTTTTTTTTTCCCACATAACTGGAACCATCTTGCTCTGCCCTCAAATTGAGAGGGAAATAACAGAGGGTACCAGTCCAAATATCTGTATGATCATTGAATAGTACTAAAAATGATCAGATATAACCACCAAATCCAAAGCCAACAACAACAGAATTGATACCCAATCTACAACAAGCTAGATACAGAGGGGATCACTTATACTAGCAGGCTGGGGTTGAGAATGGGGGCTATCAGATGCATGCTGGGAATGGGGGGGAGGGAGGTCAACTTCGGTGGCAGGAATTCCCCTGCTTCAATGTTAATATGTACCTAAAATATTGATATAAAAGATACATAATACACTTTGTTCAAAATAAATAAATAATAAGAGAAAATAAAAACAAAAATAAAAAGAACAAGATAGAGCAGGTATGGTGGTGCAAGCAGTAGGGTACACTTGCACGCAGCTGACCAAGGACAGACCATGGTTCCATTCCCCAGCATCCCATATGATTCCCCAAGCCAGGAGCGATTTCTGAGCACATAGCCTGGAATAACCCTTAGAGTCACTGGGTGTGGCCCAAACATCATAAAGAAAATAAAAACAGGAACAACAACAAATTCATTCAAAAGGATCAATGCCACCATTATTAATTGCAAAATCCAATTTAATAGTTAAGACTGGGAAACAATCAAACGCCTAAAAAGAGATGAGTTGATCCTGAACACGTGATACACACACAACAACAACAACAACAACAACAACAACAATGCATCATTAGGAATGAAGAAATCATGCTATTTCTGCAACATGGATGAAACTAGAAGATATATTAGATGAAGAAAACAGAAGAAAATAGTAAAATACAGGATATCATTGATGTGATAATTAGATTGTAGGTCATGAGACTGCAATAGTTTCAATGAGGGATGTCTAGATTACTCTTGGCCATAGACTATGGTAAGGGAAAGGGAAGAAGAAAGACAGAATACAAATAACAGGGTGTGGGACAGGATTCGAGGTGATTCAGTGATGTTAAGGAATGACAGATCTTAACTATCCAAATAATTGCTCATCAAGATGAGCAATATAAGATGGAAGGTTAGTTTGAAAGGCAGGTCAATGAAGAAAATCTGAAAACACTGGTGAATAGAGGTTGAAAATGGTTGTGAAATTGGTGGTTGGAAGTTATATGTCTAAAGCTCAACTATAAATAAATTTGTAACTCACAGTGCTTTGACTAAAAATGATGAGTAGGATTTATAATTACCAAAATCAACTAAAATAAGTAAAGTGCAGTATTACCACAGTCAAGAGAAGTGATCTATATAGTAAAGTGATGCTTATATATTTATTATTCTGAGTGTATTTCTGGAAATAAAAATAACCTTATCCAACAGTGGAGTAAGTCTAAATGTACATAAATCTTCATTATTTTTTTTTGGTTTTTGGGTCACACCTGGCAGTGCTCAGGGGTTACTCCTGGCTCCATGCTCAGAAATTGCTCCTGGCAGGCACGGGGGACCATATGGGGCACCGGAATTCGAACCGATGACCTTTTGCATGAAAGGCAAACACCTTACTTCCATGCTATCTCCCGGGCCCCAATCTTCATTATTTTAATAAAATTATTTAAACATATTAATCTATAGGAAGTATCAACATATATAAAATGTCATATTTTCAGAAATAAAGACACTGTTTTATCACATTTTTAAATTGATAATGTTCAAAACTAACATAGGTTTTATATATTAAAGATGAAAATGCATTAGGAGATATGTCTGTGATGGAAGAGAGAAAATCAATGCCATCTCATACTATACTTTATTTTTGATTTATCTAAAAATTTTATTTAGAGATATGTGAAGAGATGTAACAAGGACAAAGAGTATTGACAAAGAGACATTCAAGTGAAACTACAGTATTCAAAGTGAAGTCAGTTTACAATACACATTTTAGGTCATGTAATAATGTGAATAAATCTCCTAGAAAAATGATGTTTGTGTGTGGGTGGGTGTAAACCTACTGTTTTTGTCACAATTAGCAAAGTTCATGGACCACTCCTACTGTCTGTTCACAGTTAATGACTTGTGACTTTCAGAGAATAATATATATTGTCAATAAATTAGTCAGGGTGGTGAAGTTAAACACTTTACCACCTCAAATGCTCTCCAGCTCTAAAATTTTTGTAATAAAAAAACTTATCATTTCAGAAATCATAGAAATTTGGGTAACTACATAAATTCTATTTAGGAATCTTATTTCATAAACACTTTTGATTTTGCATTCTAAAACTTGTTAAAATAATGTAAAATAATGTATTAAAAACTATTTTAAGATTCCATAATATAGGGCCCGGGAGATAGCATGGACGTAAGGCATTTGCCTTTCATGCAAAAGGTCATTGGTTCGAATCCCGGTGCCCCATATGGTCCCCCGTACCTGCCAGGAGCAATTTCTGAGCATGGAGCCAGTAGAAACTCCTGAGCACTGCCGGGTGTGACCCAAAAACCAAAAAAAAAAAAAGATTCCATAATATAATATAATATATTTTGCGGCAATTCCTGTGTACAATTTAAACTTCTATTTGGGACATAAAAATAATACAGTGGTGAAGTTATTAGTATTGCATATGGCCCACCTGATCATTCCCTGGCAAAAAATGTGATTTCTCCTCCTCTCCCGGTGTAATCTCAAAAATCAGAGTCAGGAGAAATTGAAATATTTTGTGTAGTTTATTTTAAAGTAAATAACTTCATGTATACAAGAGCTACAATTTAAATATTTCATTCACATGTATCAGTAATTTTTATGAAGTAATAATCAATGATTGGAAATATCACAAGAATATTAGAAAATCTGATTTCACTCTGGTTATGTACTTTTTAAAACACAATATGAACTATGCAAATAATGGCAGAAACAAATGCACTAGTAACACATTCATCTGGTTTAAATTATCTTATAATCCATTGCATATATGTCTCATAATTAATGAAGCTACCCATTATAATTATTTTGATAATTAAGGGGAGATGCAATGCATTGATTATATTTTACTGTAAGTAATTTGTGGGTTGTGATGTCAAAAATGTTACTATTTAACAAGGATATGAACATGATTAAGCCAGATATTATATTATTTTGATTTTATGAAATATTACAGTACTTATTGAAATCATCTAAAAATATAGCAACCAAATAATTTGCTTTTTATATCTTCAAATTTTTCTTTTTCTTTTAATAAGCATGTTTGCATACTGACAATAACATACTAATATTAACAGTGACTGAAGATAAGGACTATCATTTTTTTAAATTGTTATTAGATACCATCCTTTACAGAACTGTTAATTGATAGGTTTGTATCAAAATTTTTAGTACCACACCACAGTGCCTGCTTCCTTTCACCACTATTTCAATATGTTCTCCCATATCCCTTTGGTAAACTGCATTTAGCACAGTGAACTTCCTTCTAAAAGCCAGTTCTCAGTTTCTATTGTCTTTGGATAAGTTCTACTATGCTACTACGTATACTACACAAGAGTTTTATCACTCTCCTGACCAGATCTATCCTTATAGCATGACAAGACATGGTTGAATCTTTTCCCTTTCGTGTGTGTGTGTGTGTGTGTGTGTGTGTGTGTGTGTGTGTGTGTGTGTGTGTGTTTGGGGCCACACCCGGTGACACTCAGGGGTTACTCCTGCTATGCCCTTCAGAAATCGCTCCGGGTTTGGGGAACCATATGGGATGCCGGGGGATGGAACTGTGTTATGACCTAGGCTAGCGCCAGCTTCGTGTCACTGCTCTGGTTGCATGGTTGAATCTTTTCATAGGGCTAAGTAATATTCCATTCTGCATCCATTGTTCCATCGGTTTTTATTTTATTTTATTTTATTTTTTATGGTTTTTAGGACACACCTGACAGCGCTCGGGGTTACTCCTGGCTCTGTTTTTCGGAAATCTCTCCTGGCAGGCTCCAGGATCATATGGGATGCTAGGATTTGAATCATTGACTTCTGCATGCAAGGCAAAAGCCTTACCTCCATGCCATCTCTCTGGCCCCCCATTGTGTTTTTTATACATTCACTTGTTCCTGGATCTGACTCTTGGATTATTTCCAGTTTTGAACTATTGTTAATAGTGCTACAGTTAACAAGGGAACACGTTTGTCTTTTCTGAACAGAGGATTTAGGCCTTTCTGTTATATGAATAAAGTAGTATTGCTAAGTTTCATTCCAAATCTAGGAATAAAAGTTTATTTCTTAGTGTTTTTTTTTTTAGAGGTGTTAGTATAGTTTTCTGAAATAAGACTGAAACAGTAAACATTTCCAACAGCAGTGAATAAGAATGACTCACTTCCTACATACAATTGTAGTTTTTGTTCTTTGTAATGTGCCCTAGTTTCATGAGATGATCTCATTAGCGTTTTTATTTTATTTGCATACACTAATGAGTTAAGTAGTCATTTTGAATATAATTTTTTAGTCATTCTTGCTGTTTCTTATCTTTTTCTCACATTTTTTGATGGGTTGGTTTTCTTTTCTTATGCAATTGTGTGAGTGTTTATATGCCTTGTACATAGTCTTAGATAAGGTGAGTAGTGGGTAAATAGCCACTTCTTGGCTTTTTAGTGTCTTTATTCTGGTCGTGTTTCCTTTGTGGAATAGAATCTTTTTAATTTGACAGAGCACCACTGGTTAATTTTTGCTTCTGTTTGCTTGGCAAATGGCATTGAATAAGATACTCTAGCTTCAGGGTCATAAATTATTCTACTTATGTTTTCCTTAATATAATTAATAGTTATTTTTATAATATAGGGCATCTTATACTGACTTGACTTTTGTTCTTGATGTTAGAAAGTATTTGAATTTTTTTATGCATGTGAATGACTTATTTTCTAAGTCAATTTATTGAGAATGATGTTCCACTGCATGCTTTATTGTTCATTTACCCAAGATATTCTATTCAGATAGTTTAGTATCTGTCCCTGGGCTCTTAATTCAACATTTAGGCTAGTCAAAATTTTATTTATTAAGCCTATTTTGACATTTATAAAATATTGTAAAATATCTAATTCAAATAATAGCTTCATTACAGCACTCAGTTTCCTGATAGGGAATTTCAAAGTACATTTAATTTTGACAAAGTTTTTTTCCCCTACTTTGCACTTCTTAATTTTCTTTGAAGTTGCTGAAACAATATATTTTTGTTGTGTTTATTTTGTGCAAATATGTGAATAATTTTACTTTTCTCTGTTGCCATGTGTATATTCTATGTTAACATCTATGAGTCTAATAACACAACCATCAGAAATAAGATAATCAAAGTTCAAAATTAAAATGGATCCATAAGCCATTTTATCAGTTCTCTGAGAATTTGTTAATAATTATCAACATAACTGAATATAGCAAATAGGAATTCCAAGGTAATTTATATGCAGGTAATCATAGATATTAGAAGAGAAAACTTTAAAATGCCTGGCCTATTTCAAAATTTATCCACCAAATCACTTTGCTCAAAAAATATTTTCAACTACTTCATTAAATCATTTTCAAGTTGCCTGTTAATTATTGTATTTATTTTTTAATTCCATTCTAATTTGTTCAGCTTTATGTGCTCTTCAAAAGCTTATCATTTTGTGTTCAGAAAAAGGAAATAAACGTTGTCCAACATCCTTGTAGATTCAAGTCTAGTGAAAACAATACTTTTACGTTTTGCTACTTGAACCTTTTCACATCTTATTGGATCAACCCTATTCCACATTTTTGATTACTAAGTTAAATAAATTCCATGCCATTAATTTAGTAAGTATGTCTTTTGAAAAAGGAGCTCAGACAAAATAACATCAGCTCTCTAGAAAAGGCTGTAATAAGGATAGTTGCAAATTATGTTTGCATAAAATTAACTAAGGAATATAAATATAACTCACTGTATCAAGTGTGTTTAAAGCAATGGAATCACTGCACAATAAAATACAAAAGTTATCATCTTTGAAACTGAAGAGAAATTCGATCTGCTATACTTACTAAGCATACTTTTCAAAATACTTACAAAATTCACCAAAACTGACGTCTTGATGTATTTCAAGTCATCTTTCTGGATGGGATATTAAAGGTGTCATCAATATTATTGTCAGATGATACTTTTAAAAAGATGCAACAGTGTCTCCTTCTGCTTTTTTAATTTTTATTGTATTTTAATCACCATAGCTTATGTAATATGACTTAGCAGCTTTTAAATATATATATTTTGTTGTAATCAGCTGCTATATGTATCACAAAGACCCTCCATCACTGATTTCATCTACTTTAAGTTCACATCTTTATTATTCACAATTTCTTGCTCCCTAAAACTAATTACTATGCTAATTTTGGGGAAAATGTTTGAGAATAGCCTTTTTTAACTCATGCTTGTGCCAGAGATTGCATACTTTATAGACTCATAATTAAGTAGGGGTTGATTTTAAAGAAACAATTTAAATAAATGTACCACATTTAGTTAACATAAGGAAGAGATAACAGCACAATTATAAAAACTTTCAGAACCATTTTAAGTCCTTAATTTCTCTAATATTGTAAGGAAATTCATATCTGCAATGTGTATATTACCCAGATTTCTGCTTGTATCTTTCTAACATTGAGTTATTAGAGGATGATGATTATATTTGTGCTAAATTGCAATATATTTCTGAGAGTAGTCAGTCTGATATTTATGCTATCTTAAAGCCAATGATGTAAATGGATGGTAATTTGGGAAAATAAGATGAAAGAATCCATCTAAAAACTTACAATCTAAAACCTTCAAATTATGCTTATTCTAAAGCTATAGTAGTAAATTTTTCTGTTTTATTTAACATGTCTACTTTGGCTTTGATCTCTGTAACAGACTGTGGGATGCAGTATTTTTCTTTTCTTATTTTTTTTAGGGTCGGTCAATCCGGCCATGCTCAGGGGTTACTCCTCTTCCTGTCAGGCTCCGGGACCATATAGGATGCAGGAATTCGAATCACCATCCGTCCTCAGTCGGTTGTGTGCAAGACAAACGCCCTACCTTTGTGCTATCGGTCTGGCGCTCCGGTATATTTTAGTGTGTGGCCAAATACCGCTGGCTATTAAGCATTGATTATAGATCTGACCTCTCAGATTGGAGGATGTATAGTTGATCTTAAAGATTGGAAATTTGATTGCGGCATCTCTATTTGGACTATGCAATTCTTTTTATTTCCCCTTTTTTTTGCCTTCTTTTTACTAGCAAGACATGTTTTTCTTTAATTCAAAGGTGGTCTGGTAAACTCAGATTTATTACTTTAATCTGCTTGCACAAAATTGTAAAGTTACATTTCTACTATATTGAAAAATTGAATTAATAAAAGCATTCGTTTTTCATAGCCCTTTGGCCCTACCATTTGCTAGACCCCTGAAAGTTTTACTTTAAGAAAGATGTACATTTAATAATATTACCAGAAAAGATTAATATTCAGCAATATTGCTTACCTGAAGCAGCTTCTCTTCTTTATTCTTTGTAAATAGCAAGAAAGTTGTGAAGCGAAATAAAGGGAAACACACCATAGCAAGTATTGTTTCCTGCCCTGATGTCTTAAGAATTTTTTATCTAGCTAATAGAGTTTCCAAATATTCAAAAAAAATTTATGATCCAGCATTCTCAATTCTGGGATTTCCTTTCATGTCAACATATTGTTCTATAGGATGATAATAAAATCATACATATTATTTTTAATCAAGTATGGCTTACCTTGACTTATAATTGAACTGTAATTTTTCTTTATCCTTCTAAATTACCATTAACAGAAAAGTTAGAATTAGAAACTCTTATCAGAACTTTAGTTACTATTGTGAGAGTAAATTTTACTTTATATATTAATAAGTGACAAGATTGTATTAGATAGAATGTTTCATATGTTTAACTATGAAAAAAAGTAATTAGTCTCCTGAGAGTTATAATGAATTATCTTCTCCATTATTTTAACTAATTTAATTTTATAATGACTAAAACACACTTTTCACAATTTAAATGTCTATTAACTGATAGTTCCTCAGGTAAATATAAATGAATTTCTATCTACTTTTTTCCCTCTGTATAACCTAAATATGTTCATTGTACATGTATGTGATTGGATCATAAGTCTATAAATGCAAAGTCTATATTCGTTATAAAGCATTCTAATTCACCCTCTCCCCAGACTTAGTATTTTACCTATTGGATAATGAACACTATTACAAAAGTGTATATCCATAACTCCCATGTATCCTCTGAGCTTCTGAGAAATCTTGGTAGCAGACAAATGAATGGTTGGTTCAGTCATTAAGGTAGAATTCTGTTCAAAGAAAAACAGAGGAGAGATTCAGATTTAACTTTCTTAAGTGTAAAGTCATTCAATTTTACTTCTAAATTCTGGATTGCTTTGCTTACCTTTATAGCTGTAGCATCATGTTTTATATAACAAGATTTTTTAGTTGTCATTGCTTAATGAAGAGGATCAAATGCAGAAATAAAATACCATAGTCCAAAGTCCTTATAACTCGATAATTAAATTTAGGCTTTAAAAATATAGTGTACTTTCAAAGTAATTATTTTGTCATAAATATGCTATCATAGAAATTCATATAAAAGAGAACCAGGATGTTGGGTAATCTGACAGAATCTTAATTCAATATATTATAGAATCCCAGTTGAAAAAATAGAGTAGTGATAATGAGGTATAATTTTATTGTACACTTATGACTGAGACAGAATCTTTTGAGTCTGGATATGAGTTAGTTTAAGAGTGTGTTGAGAATTTTAAAATAAGAGAAAAGTCGTATACTCATTTTTTGTTTCTATTATACAAAATGCAGGTATAAATTTTATTTAAAGTAAAATTTAGCTAAAATCAAAAGAATATTTTATTGAGGTAATAAAAATACACTTACTTAAATTATATTTCTGTAAGTTTTTTAAGAATAAAAAAACAGTTACTTTGAAATATTTATCAATTATTTTAAAGACAAAGCTCAGGTGACCCCTATGTAACTACTAATATATTTGAATATTTACTCTCTGTAATTACATTGGGTAACTAGAGGTATGTAAAATGGTAAAATTGTATTTCTATTCTTTTTTTAATTCACTAGAGTAAAATACAGAAGCAGTTTGTGGTTATGACCTCAGGGAAAAAACATTTTCAAATAACTGTTAAAATTTTTATTTTTTAAAAGGCTATGCTTAAATGTTTAAATGGGATTTGGTATAAGAAACAAAGGATGATTCTTCTCTTCCATGATAACAAGTGCTATTTTTCCCAATTTGTGGCAGCAAGGGAGAGACTGATGTACCTTGTATGCAAATTAAGTATCCAGGTGCAAAGTGTGTATACAAAAAGATAAGCCCAGTTGTAGCTGAATAATTATAGTAATTCAGGGCATGTAAATATATCCTCTGGACAAAGAAAAATAAATAGGTGTAATAGAAATGGTACAGTTAAGAAAATATGCCTTTAGATTATATAGCACATATTCCAAACAAAAGGCCTAAAAATTGACAGGACAAATTAAAGAATAACATGTTCACTTAAATAAAAACTTTGTTAAACCTTATTTCAAAGTCAAATGTAAATGAGAGACGAGTTAAGTACCAATAATTACATAAGACTGAAATGTTAATTTTCCTTGCAAAAATTCCTGTTTTTGCACAAATAAACAATCTGTGCAATTATTGTATATTGTCTAGTTTCTTTGTGGGATACTAATGAACCAATCAAGATTCCTTTATCAGAATAAGTTTCAGCAAGAATAGAGTAAAGTAGAGGAGCACTTCATTTTTAGGAGTGCTGCACTTTATTATTTGGCAATTAGTATGCTACTTTTGCAAAGTTAATGTTTAAGTGGAGTATAAATAGACTTAGTCCTAGTGCTTTTCCAAATATCTTATTCTGTAGGTTGGAGGCATATAAGAATGCCTTTTTTTCTTATATTTGTAGTTTAAAATACATCTCTATTATGAATCATTAGAAATAGTTCTGCTAGTGTTTTAATAAAATTTTATCAGATAAGTCACTTGAATAAATAGAAAGATTGTCAACAATAAAGTTTTCTTGCATACAGAGTGATAAAATGTGCTCCTGAAAGAATTTTAATTTCGGGTCATGCAAACAAGGGGGGATATCCTGACTTGCATATTTCAAGATCTCTATAGCAGCATACATGAGGAATAAATGTATGTAAAGAATCACTAACACATGTGCAGAACCCTTTCAGTCAATTACACTGGAGTAATAAGTACAATGACAAATAAAATAAGACTTCTGAGTCAAGTCATGAGTCTGTGAGGTTTTACGAGCCCAATAAATAATGGTTCTTGCCTAAATGGAATAATATTTACGTTGCAATGTCAATAAGATATAGTACAAGCAACACATTAACCTTTATTCTATTAATTTCTATGGTTGAAAGCATCAATGTCTCCCTTAGAATTATTAGTGTATTGATATTTAATTTTGGTATGTGGACTAAAATTGATTGCCATAAATACCAGTGCATAGATCAATGTCTATGAAACTTGAAGGAAACTCCTTTAATATAAGCTCAAACTATAGATTTCCAATCTTGAACAAGTTAACCTATAATCACATATGGTCATTACCACTAAGGGCATTTGTAACGCTTCCATTCCATTTATACATAGCAATAAAAGTATCTTGATTTTTAACTAGTCAATACTTGGGTCATTCTTCCAAAGAATGCCCAATATTTTATGGGAAAGAAATAAATAGGAGAATGCAGAGAGATATTATTTATTATTGAATTTAATCCATTTGCCTCACCTATAGTTGACTACTGTTCAATTCTTGGGACCTGACCCATGTTCATTTCAGAGGATCATCAATAATAGTCCCCTGAGTTGAGTGCTGTCAGAGACACTTCTAAGCAGAAGATATTATCAAAATATGAAATGAGACAAATAAATATGTAACAATATAATTTTGAGAATAAAAATCATGGGGATCACAATAGAAACATTGTACATGGATATACTAAAGATTATTATGTGGTATAGTACATATTCCAAACAAAATGCCTAGAAGCTCACAGAATAAAATAAAGGATAACATTTAAATAAAACCTTTTTAAATCCTCATTTCAAAGTCAAATGTAAATGAGAGATGGGCTAGTTATAATAGTGATATAAAAAGCTGAACTCATGTGAACATATAGAAACTGTGAAATTTTAGATTAATTATAATCAGCTATGATCATAGTATTTATTCTTTGGAAAATGACAAAACTTAAAACATAGGAGTTTGCTATGATCTCACAGGAGGCTAATCATTAAACATCTAACAAGATATTTAAAAGTACAAATTTGAGGGACCCGGAGAGATAGCACAGCGGTGTTTGTCTTGCAAGCAGCCGATCCAGTACCAAAAGGTGGTTGGTTCGAATCCCGGTGTCCCATATGGTCCCCCGTGCCTGCCAGGAGCGATTTCTGAGCAGACAGCCAGGAGTAACCCCTGAGCACCGCCGGGTGTGGCCCAAAAACTAAAAAAAAAAAAAAAAAAAAAGTACAAATTTGAAATAATTTTTAGAATTTACAAGTTCTTACTTTTCAGTTTTATTCCAGAATTATATTTATATTAATTTTTATACAATTTTAATTTTATGAATTTAATTTATGTTTTTCAATAACTTTAAGATGTTATTACATTAAAACTTATGTATATCACAGAATATAATCCATATCTGATATTTACATTGAATAGAATTTTATATCTCATTTTATAACTGTTTATATAATTGGTTTTAACATTAATGACTATCAAAATTTAGAAAAAATAGAAAACTTTTTCTTAATTTTCATATTTGTATAATAATGGTATACTATACTATGTGTTTTTTAGAAAAATAAGTCTGGAAAATTTTGTAACAGATTAAATATTGCATCTAATTGGTTTTTTTTCTTGACCACTTCTAACTTTTTCAGATTACACAAAAAGAGTAGACATTATTTGTAAAATTCATTTCACAATTTCACCAGAAAGCCAGAATAAGAGCAATAACCTACTTTAGGTGGTATTGCTGTGAACCTTAGCACACGGGACATCACTGATCCAGTTAAGATAATGACAGCTGAGTCTGCAGTTGTCAAACTTCTGTTCTCCTCAACTCAGCGGGGTGTGGGATTCAGGCAAGCAATGATGAGCAAGTTTCCTTGATAGCTCACAGGTCAGGATACCAAGGTAAAAAGTAGACAAGTGTTTAATTGACATGATTTTCTTAAAGGGACTTTTACAATTTTGTCTATTTTCAACAAATTTACCATTTAACATATTATCATATGATAATAAAATAGCTACCTGCATAACTTACTTTATATTTTTTATTAAACACATGATTTGCAAAGTTGTGCTTTAGACATTCAGTGCCACCAATGCCACCACAAGTATTAATTTATCTCTATCATTGTTCCAGGTTCCCTCTCATCCCTGTAATCAACTCTTTTTTGGGATTTATAAGTTTTTTGGCTTGATTTGGATTTCTGGATTACAGTGTTGTTGCCTCTATGGTTTGGAAATGTCACTAAAACATATCTCTACACCATCAATATATTGTAGTTCCTTGATCCCTGTTAATTTGAACTTACCTTTTTTCTGCCCTTTTTTACTTCTCTGGCTTTCTATTCATATCTCACGTACTTTCTGTACTCAGAGATCAAAGGTATTTTAGGTGTTTCCCCTTTAAGATCTCTCATTCTCTCTACTATTATATAGTCAAAATATTTTGTATATCCCAGATAAAAGATGATCCTGTATTTGTACTTATAAAAGTACTGAATACAGAGTTAAATATTTTAGTCTAAGAATATAATGACCATGTCAAATCACAAATCCCAATTTGGTATTCATTCTAGAAAGCTATCTTAGGGTCAGTATGATATTACTGGGGATAGGCTACTAGCCTTATACATGGTCTACACGGATTGAATAGCAAATGGTTCCCAGTGGCAGAGTGATTCCCTGAAGGCTGATTCAGGATAACCCCAGAGCATACCCAGGCAAGACCCAGAAAGCAAGATAAAATAAACAGAATTTTGTGTTATTAATATGGTAACTGATAAACACACAAAAAGATGATAGTTTTTAATATATTTATATTTTATCTTATAAAAGTAGATTAGAGTTTGGATGGTAGAGTAATTTGGTGCTTATCTTGCAATACCAGATTCACATATAGTTTCCCAAGAACAATTATGACAGATAGGAATCATATATGACCATATGCCAGAAGTAAGGTCTATGCAGAGCTAGAAGTTACCCAAAATTTGCCCCCCCCAAAAAAAAGTGAATGATAAGAAAAAAATGCAATCAGATTCATTGCAAAACAGTACTTGGGCATAGTTAAGTCATGCTTTTTTATTTACACCAGTTAAATAATTTTAGTGATAATTTCACTATAAATGCAATGCAACAAAAACAATGTCTATATATGTTTAAAGATTCTCATGTTTTCGGTTTAAAGCTAAATAAAACTCTTAAATCTTCAGTTTGTTTATTCCTTTTTGGAATAAGCTTTAATCAATTTTTATAGACCGATAAATTTTGAACTCTGCTCTGTTAAGTCAAAAGAGGCTTTTGCATTGAGTTATCATGGATCAAGGTTTTCTCTGATAGCCCAATAAATGCTTTATTTTCTGACACAAAATAAATAGACAACCTTTCACTTTCACCCCATTTTGGATGATAAATTTTATATTCATGCCACATAAAAGGGCTCTAATAAGATCTTTTCTGCTTTATGTGGTTGCACATTAAATATTTCTATATATGTTGCAAATAAGAATTCTGAAAGCAGATGTTCACATATGTCTAAAGGACCATCTATTCGTTTATGAAAGTGTAAATAATAATAAAATATAATAGTCAATCAAAAGAACCATAGAACATAAATAACTTTATTCTATTTCATATTTATTTTTGCTTTTTTTTCATTGATCTTATTCTTTCTTTTTTTTTTTTTTGTTTTTCATTGATCTTGCTGCTTCATATTTCTATGTTTTCTTACAAACTGCAGAAAAAAGAAGTAGATGGTACTAGGGGCAAAACATTTAATGGAAATAAAAAATGATCAAAACTAAATATATATATATATAAAACATTTGGATTAAAAATAATAAAAAATATAAATTACATTGTAAGCATTAGATCTATATTACATGTGGTAAATATTTTTGTGTTGGATTTGTATCTTGTTTATTATACTTAACACCAAAAGCTACAGTGCTATGTGACCCAAAGCAAAAAAAAATTAACAATATCTTATATCATATTATAATATATCATAATATATTATCCCATAATAATAAATCTGATAATATACAGAGACTGTCTTTGGATTATGTGATTTAGGGAATATCTGCAGATCACATGACACTCTACAAAGAAAATACTAAAGTCACAGCAAAAATGAATACAGGGGAGGTAATAATAGAGTGTGATAAGATAGTAGAATACAAAGTAATACTGAGATCATATTATTCCCCTTATAATAATAAAAAACTAATTCAAATTAGAAGTACAATATAAGATATACTTAAAAGATACAAATTGTCATATGAAAGAACTACTTATTTTTCACATATAATCGATTTTATTAGAGGTTTAAAAGAATTACTTTTATCTTTTTACCCTTACCTCTGATTTGACAAAGTAATCAATTTAGATAAATACTTTATTTTCATATTTTATTATATAAGCAGTTCAACTGTCTTAGCTTTTTATATATTCTCCTATTATAGCTTTATAATTTTGTGTTATATAAACTCATTTTTAGTATAAAAAGATGGGCTATATGACTTTAAATTATTGATCATAGATTTTTTTTTAGTTTTTCAGCAAATAGTTCATTTTTATTCTTGTGAACTATCAAAAGTAGTTTAGATTAGATCAAATGAAGATTTGTAGAATTTGATAATTAAAGGTTAAGAGTCAAAAATATTCTAGGCTATGGGGCCCGGGAGATAGCATGGAGGTAAGGCGTTTGCCTTTCATGCAAAAAGGTCATTGGTTCGAATCCTGGTGCCCCATATGGTCCCCCGTGCCTGCTAGGAGCAATTTCTGAGCATGGAGCCAGAAGAAACCCCTGAGCACTGCCGGGTGTGACCCAAAAAAATAAAAAAAAAATTGTTAAAAAAAATATTCTAGGCTGAAGACGTAGCTAAAAATGGCCAAAAGCATGCCTAGCAAACATAGAACCTTGAGTTAAGTCTTAGGTGCTATGTGGCCTCCAAGTCCCATTGAGTATATACTTAGTGATGTCCATAACTGCTGTGAAGGCTCAGACATGAAATTAAGATAGCCTAAATATTAATACATTTTAAATAAATTTGTTAATAGTTGTTTGTGCTTTTAATGAAATAGTTACCTTGGGTGATATTGAATTATGTTAACATATGAAAGAAGTTCTGGCAGAAACTTAGAAAACTACATAAAAGACCTTTTATCCTTGAGTGACCATTGTGTTCATAGTGGTAGATCCTACTCAACCTGAATATTAAGACCTATTTACATAATTCTATTTTTTTTTTGGTTTTTGGGCCACACCCAGTAATGCTCAGGAGTTACTCCTGGCTATGTGCTCAGAAGTCGCTCCTAGCTTGGGGGACCATATGGGCATCGGGGGATCGAACCACAGTTGGTCCTAGGCTAGCGCTGGCAAAGCAGGTACCTTACTTCTAGCGACACCACGTGGGCCCCTATTTACATAATTCTTTCTTCAGATAAATCTAGTCATTGCTCATATTCAAGAGCTAACTCTCGGAATATTGATCGTGCTCAACCACGAGTTATAGATATAGATCAAAACAACTCTAAGACTTCCAGAGTCAAATTCAAATCCAGTACCTGGAATTACTTAACTGTTACTTTTTTTGCTTTTAATACAAACTAACATCAGTTGATAAGTACTTAGTAATGTGTAGATAATTACTAAGAGGTACAAAAATAAAGATCTTTTTTAACCAAGTGAAACAAAGCACATCTAAGTACAGAAAAATCAGTGGAAAGGAAAAGTATGTTTTTATCCTGTTTGTTGGTTTGGTCTTGTTCAGATAGAAACTTGCTCAGAGATTTTCTCAAACCAGACTCTATTAAAATAAGCAACTTTTCTCTGTAGGTCAAATGAATTCCTTTGCTATAAAATCTCCTTTAGAATTAGGAAACTTCTCATTAAGGTGGGATTGCTCTACCAAATTACTAAATACCGTAGGCTATTTTAAACAAC
The DNA here is from genome assembly GCA_004027635.1 of Crocidura indochinensis. Taxonomy (NCBI): domain Eukaryota; kingdom Metazoa; phylum Chordata; class Mammalia; order Eulipotyphla; family Soricidae; genus Crocidura; species Crocidura indochinensis. The sequence goes on along the minus strand of PVKC010004079.1, from coordinate 2,784 downwards.
GAAAATCTATTTTTACTGTTAAAAACTGGATATATGCAATCCAATATTTTTCAGGTATAATCTTTCTTTTTGGCCTTTTCCCTTAACTTGAGTGTTTCGAACCCACTCTACCTATCCAGTGCTTCCTCTGTCCTAACTGCTTCTTAAAAAATTAGAAGGCATATGAACTTAGGCCCTCCCTGTTATCTATTTTAAATTAACTGCCAATTAAAAAATAATCACACTGGGCCTGAGAGGATAGTAGGAGAATATGAAGTTTATCTTGTATGCAGCTGACCCAGATTTGATCCTTGTTACACATATGATCCTAAAGCCTGCCAGTTGTGAGCCCCCTTCACTATCTGGTGTGTATCCTAAATTTTCTAAAACACAGTATTAAATTATGTAGTATTAAATAATATATATTTATATATCTTCACAAAAATTATATTTACGTATATATATATATATATTCACAAAAATAAGTGACATTTCTCAATCACTCTAGTTTGAAAGTTAAACCTATGACTTTGGGGTGGAAACCATTGTCCAGGCTTCTGATAATAGCTCCTACAAACTGTCCCACTCTTTTTACTCTATTAGTTAGTGTATGGGGCATTCAAGGAGGACATGGTTTCAGACTCATTTCCTGCAATGCCGTGCTCCTGGCATTCTCTCTTTATTTCTGCAGCTTTATCAGTCTCTGCAGAGAGCATTTGTTCCCCACTAAGCTTAATTAGCAAGGATTTTAAAAAACATCTGATAGAGCAAATCAGGCTGCATCTAAGCTTCTTTATGAGGCAGAACAATTCTTCATTTTGAAGCTTAGATGAGATAATTTTCAGATCACAAGAGATCATTGGAAGTTTAGGAAACACATTCATCTATTAAATTTTTCTTGATTTAAAAAAATCTTATAGTTCTTGCTCAGCAGGATATGCACCCTCCAGTGCATATGAAAAAAAAAGGTGTAAAGTTTTTAAGGGGCTCAAGAAATGTACTAAAATTAGAACTGGGGAATGGACTCAAAGGAATAGAGCTTATGCTTTGCATGCGGTATTCTGGAATTTGATCCCACAATGTGGTCACTCGGACCACCAGTTATGGGTTATGGTAAAAAAATTCAAAATACACTCTTTAGAGTTATATTGTATTATGAATAAAGTTACAAATAGATAAATAGTGCTATTTATGGAATAATAAACAACTAATCAAAGCTAAAGCTTGGAAAATCTCTAGTCTTTCAAGGAATTTAGAAGAGATTCAATTTACATGACTAAGTTGTATTCTTACTGGCTAAATCATTGTAAATCAATCAACTATCTTTTAAACTAATATTTTAAGTAATTTATCTTTTTCCAGGATAGTCTTTAAAAATTTCTCTCTTGTTCCTTTTTTTTGTACTACTATTATATAAATGATTTTCTTACCTCAGAAGACATTCTTTTAGAGTTTACCATTTAGCAAGCTAAATTGGCCATTCACCTTAATAATGAGCTTTGACAATAATGTTACTATCAGCGGATTTTCAGCTTTTTCAGAAGTGCTGATAAGGCATCTGCAAAGCACTGCTATGACCTTGGAGAATAATGTGGCAGTTTTATAACTGATATATGTATAAATATTCACCCAAAAATGTCATTATAAGGGAGGTTGTCTTACTCTGCTATTCTGTAGGAGGACAGTAACCAAATAACACGTATAGATATATATTTATAACATAACTCATTATACTTCAATACCTTCTATATATGATAAAATGACCTAAACTATATGAAGATGTATTATCCACCCTTTTGAAGAAAATAGTGATTTTTATATTCCCAAATTTTTAACACATCACAATATGTCAAAATTAGTTTTTATTAAAGTTCAGATATTTAGGGCTTACTCCTTGCTGTGGACTTGGGAATATCCTGGGAGGGCTAAGGGGATCATTTTGGATGCTAAAGAGTGAACTCTGATCATCCTCGTGTAAGGCAATCCCCTAACCTCTGGACTATTCTAGTTTCAAACTGTTCTGTCTCTTTATATCTTCAAATATACTGGTTGTTTTGCCTTGAGATTGTTAGAGGCATTAGATAAAATCACTTAGTTTAACTAGTGAGAACAATATTGGAAAATTCTCTTTTAAACATAATATAGTACTGAAGAGATGGTGCAAGATAGTTCAGCAGAAAAAGTGCTTGTTTTGCCTGCAGCAAAACTGAGTAAAATCCCTGGCATTCCATTTGTTTCACCCCACAACCCTGAGAGAAGTGATCCCTGAGCTCAAAGTCAGAAGTAAATTATGAGCACTGATAGATATGGTCCACAACTAAGAATAAATAAATAATACTCAGACTGATTAAGTCACTGTACAGACATGATCTCTGTAGTACAAATTTCCTCAAATTTTAATACATTTCTTGGAAATATACCTAAAATTGCCTTTTTCTTTTTCTTTGTTTTTAATTTTTTTGATTTATTTTTTCTTTTACTTTCTTTCTTTCTTTTTTCTTCTTTCTTTCTTTCTTTCTCCCTTCCTTCCTTCCTTCCTTCCTTCCTTCTTTCCTTCCTTCCTTCTTTCTTTCATTTATTTATTTTTGATTTTTGAGCCACACCCTGTGACACCCAGGAGTTACTCCTGTCTATGTTCTCAGAAATTGTTCCTGGCTCGGGGACCATATGGGACGCTGGGGGAACGAACCAAGGTCAGTCCTAGATCTGCCACGTGCTGCTGTTCTACCATTCCAGACTCTTTTCCTCCTCTTCCTCCTCCTCTTCCTCTTCCTCCTCCTCTTCTTCCTCCTCTTCCTCCTCCTC
>PVKC010004078.1:0-36625 GCA_004027635.1 Crocidura indochinensis | reverse complement strand
AAAAAAAAATCATGGAATCACTAGTCAGCGAGTTCAAGAAATCCATAGATGAACAAATCAACAAACTCAAAGAAGAATTTTTACAGAGCATGAGAGAATCTGTACAAATGAAATTAAAGGAAATAAAAAATGCCTTAGCAAGCCATAGTAGCAGAATTACAGTTGGAGAATCACATAGATGAACTTGAAGACATACTACAAGCCAAAAATGACAGAGAAGTCAATAGGGAAATAAACAGTAAAGCATCGGAAGAGAAAGTTAGGCATTTAATGAACATAGACAAAAGAAATAATCTACGATTGTAGGAATACCAGAAGGGGAGGAAATAGAGAAAAGGGGAGAATAAGTGGCTAGGGAAATAATAGCAGAAAACTTTCTCACCCTCTGGAAAGAAGTTTTGGTGCAAATCCAGGAGGTGAAAAGAGTCCCTAATAAAATAGACCCTATAAACCAACACCAAGACATATAGTAATCCAAATGGCAAACAAACAAAACAAAACAAATAAAAAATAACAAAGAGAAAGATGAACTCTTTAAAGCAATAACGGATGAAAAAACCATCAAGTACAAAGGAAGGAACATAAAAATCAAACCATATCTACCATTTGAAGTAATTCAAGCAAGAAGACAGTGGAATGACATATTTAAACAACCGAATGAAAGAAACTTCCAACCTAGAGTCCACTACCCAGCAAAACTCTCGTTCATGTGGGAGTGAGGACTAAAAACATTCTCATACGAAAAAGAACTTGCATTATTTGAGCAAATAAAACCTAAATATCTAATTATATATCTAAATTATATACTCAGAGATGAATTACACAATTCAAACCTCAATTGTAACAATAATCACCCTACACAATACAACTGCACAACAGCCCTCCCTAGCAATAACCTCCTTAAATGTCAGTGGACTAAACTCTCTTATTAAAAGACACATAGTAGAGACTTGGATTAGAAAGTAAAAACTGGATTTCTGCTGCCTGCAAGAAACACACCTACAAATACAGGATAGACACAGGTTCAGAATAAAAGGATGGAAATCAATTATTAAAGCCAAAGGAAACCAAGAAAAAGTTGGGATAGCCATTCTTTTTTTTTTTTTTTTTGATTTTTGGGTCACACCTGGCAGTGCTCAGGGGTTACTCCTGGCTCCATGCTCAGAAATTGCTCCTGGCAGGCACGGGGGACCATATGGGGCACCGGGATTCAAACCGATGACCTTTTGCATGAAAGGCAAACGCCTTACCTCCATGCTATCTCCCGGACCCCGGGATAGCCATTCTTATATCAGTGCAAATTGCATTCAACCATTCAACCTCAAGAAAGTGATCAGAGACAAAGGGGGTCACTACCTACTGCCCAGGGGAAAGCTAGCTGACGAAGTACTAACTCTAGTCAATATTTATGCACCAAACGCAGAGCCAGCAAAATCTGCTCACAAACCTAAAGAAACATATGGAAGGCAATGTGATAGTAGTAGGAGATTTCAATACTCCACTAGACAGATCCACCAGACAAAATACTAGCAAAAAAATAAGAGCCCTAAATGAGAAATTAGAAGAACTAGAGCTAATAGACGTATATAGGGTCCTTCATCCCCAGAAAGCAGAATACACAGTCTTCTCAAGTGCTCATGGAACCTTATCTAGATTAGACCATGCCTTAGGATATAAATCTAACTTGCATAAAGCCACAAATATAAAGATTATTAGAAATACCCTATCAGATCACTATGCAACAGAGATCAAGAATGACTATAAAAAGAAGCTATGGAGAAAATCCAACACCTGGAAATTAAGCAACATGCTGCTCAACAACAGCTGGATCAAAGAGTAACTCAAGGAAGAAATAAAAGGATTCCTTGAGACAAACAGTAATGAAGAGACAAATTGTCAAAATATACCACAGCAAAATTAGTAATTAGGGGGAAACTCATAGCAATACAGGCATATGTCAGGAAAGAAGAGAAGGACAAAATCAACAATTTAAAGGGACACCTTAAGGAACTGAAAAAATAGCAAAAGAAGCCCCCAAAATTCCAGAAGACAAGAAAAAAACCAGAACAGAAATAAACAACATAGAAACTAAGAAAACAATACAGAAAATCAATGAAACCAGGAGTTGGTTTTTCTAAAGAATAAACAAGATTGACAAAACACTGGCAAGACTCAAAAATAAAAAGAGGGAAAACACCCAAATAAATAGGCTCACAAATGAAAGAGGAGAGATTACAACAGAACCCCAAGAAATCCAACGCATCATCAGGATTTATTATGAGCAACTATACTCAGTCAGATTAGAAAACCCAGAAGAAACAATAGATTTCTGGAAAAATATCATCTTCTAAGACTGGATAAGAAGGATGTAGAAAGCCTAAACAGGCCAATCATATCTGACTGAAATTGAATCAGTAATCAAGATACTCCCCAAGAACAAAAGTCCAGGTCCAGATGGTTTTACATGTGAATTCTACCAAACATTCCTAGAAGATTTACTACCAATGATATACAGGCGCTTTCAAAACATTGAAAAAACAGGAATCCTTTCTAATTCCTTTTATGAGGCTAATAACACACTCATTTCCAAAGATGGCAAAGACACTGCCAAGAAATAAAACTCCAGATCAATCTCACTAATGGACATAGATGCAAAAATCCTCAACAAAATCTTAGCAAATCAAATCCAGCAGTACATCAAAAAGATTATACACCATGACCAAGTGGGTTTCATCCCAGAGATGCAAGGATGGTTCAACATATATAAATCAATCAACATCATGCACCACATCAACAACAAGAAAGACAAAAATTACATGATTACATCAATCAATGCAGAGAAGGCGTTTGACAAGATCCAACACCCATTCATAATGAAAACACTCAGCAAAATAGCGCTGGAAGGAACCTTCCTCAAGATAGTTACAGCTATCTATAAAAGCATACAGCCAACCTTATCCTTTTTTCTTTTTGGCCAGGAGCTATTTCTTATTTTTTAAATAATATTTTGTATTTAAACACCTTGGTTACAAACATGATTGTGGTTGGGTTTCAGTCATATGAGAGGACACCCCCCATCACCGGTGCAACATTCACACCACCAATGTCCCAAATATCCCTCCCTAAAACTCCCCCACCTGTACTCTAAACAGGCTTTCTATTTCCCTCATACATTCTCATCTTTAGGATAGTTCGCAATGTAGTTATTTCTCTAATAAACACATCACTCTTTGTGGTGAGGTTAATGAAGTGGGCTATAACTTCCAGCCCTCCTCTTTTTTGTCTCTGAAAATTATTGCAAGAATGTCTTTCATTTTTCTTAAAACCCATAGATGAGTGAGACCATTTGGCATCTCTCTCTCTGACTTATTTCACTCAGCATAATAGATTACATATACATCCATGTATTGGAAAATTTCATGACTCCATCTCTCCTGACGGCTGCATAATATTCCATTGTGTATATGTTTCTTTAGCCATTCATCTGTTGAAGGGGATCTTGGTTGTTTCCAGAGTCTGGCTATTAAAAGTAGTGCTGCAATAAATATAGGTGTAAGGAAGGGGCCTTTGTATTGTATTTTGTGTTCCTAGGGTATATTCCTAGGAGTGGTATAGCTGGATTGTATGGGAGCTCAATTTCCAGTTTTTGGACGAATCTCCATATCGCTTTTCAGAAAGGTTGAACTAGACAGCATTCCCACCATCAGTGGATAAGAGTTCCTTTCCTTCCACATCCCCGCCAACACTGCTTGTTCCATTTTTTGTGATGTGTGCCAATCTCTGTGGTGTGAGATTGTACCTCATAGTTGTTTTAATTTGCATCTCCCTGATAATAAGTGATGTGGAGTATTTTTATGTGCCTTTTAGCCATTTGTATTTCTTCTTTATCAAACTGTCTGTCCATTTCTTCTCCTCATTTTTTGATGGGATTAGATGTTTTTTCTTGTAAAGTTCTGTCAGTGCCTTGTATATTTTGGAGATTAGCCCCTTATCTAAAGGGTATTGGGTGAATAGTTTCTCCCACTCAGTGGGTGGCTCTTGTATCCTGGGCACTTTTTCCCTCGAGGTGCAGAAGCTTCTCAGCTTAATGTATTTCCATTTGTTAATCTCTGATTTCACTTGTTTGGAGAGCACAGTTTTCTCCTTGAAGATGCCTTTAGTCTCAATGTCATGGAGTGTTATATCAACGTGTTGCTCTATATACCTTATGGTATCAGGTCTGATATTTAAGGTCTTTAATCCATTTGGATTTTACCTTCATACATGAGTTAGCTGGGGGTCTAAGTTCGCTTTATTGCAAGTGGCGAGCCAGTTGTACCAACATTACCTGTTGAAGAGGCTTTCTTTGCTCCTTTTAGGATTTCTTGCTCCTTTATCAAAACTTAGGAGATTGTATGTTTGGGGAACATTCTCTGAGTACTCAAGCCTATTCCACTGATCTGAGGGTCTGTCTTTATTCCAATACCATGCTACTTTGATAACTATTGCTTTGTAATACAATTTAAAGTTGGGGAAAGTAATGACTCCCGTATTCTTTTTCCCAATAATTGCATTAGCTATTCTAGGGTGTTCATTGTTCCAAATGAATTTTAAGAGTGCTTGATCGACTTTTTGAAGAATGTCGTGGGTATCTTTAGAGTGATCACATTAAATCTGTACAATGCTTTGGGGAGTATTGCCATTTTGATTATGTTAATCCTGCAAATCCATGAGCAGTGTATGTATTTCCATTTCTTGTGTCATTTTTTTTTTTGGTTTTTGGGTCACACCCAGCAGCGCACAGGGGTTACTCCTGGCTCCGTGCTCAGAAATAGCTCCTGGAAGGCAAGGGGGACCATATGGGGCACCGGGATTCGAACCGATGACCTTTTGCATGAAAGGCAAACGCCTTACCTCCATGCTATCTCCAGGGCCCCATTTCTTGTGTCTTCTATTATTTCTTTTTCTTTTTCTTTTTTTTTTTCTTTTTTTGGTTTTTGGATCACACCCAGTAGCGCTCAGGGGTTACTTCTGGCTCCATGCTCAGAAATCGCTCCTGGCAGGCTCGAGGGACCATATGGGATGCCAGGATTCGAACCACCAACCTTCTGCATGAAAGGCAATTGCCTTACCTCCATGCTATCTCTCCGAACAGTCTTCTATTATTTCTTGGAGCAGAGTTTAATAGTTTTCTTTGTATAGGTCCTTCACATCTTTAGTCAAGTTGACTCCAAGATATTTGAGTTTGTGTGGCACTAAAGTGAATGCGGTTGTTTTCTTAAACTCCATTTCTTCCCTATTATTATTGGTGTATAGAAAGACCATTGATTTTTTGTGTTAATTTTGTAGCCTGCCACCTTGCTATATGAGTCTATTGTTTCTAGAAGATTTTTGGCAGAGTCTTTAGGGTTTTCTATGTAGAGAATCATGTCATCTGCAAACAGTGAGAGCTTGGCTTCTTTCTTTCCTATCTGGATTCCCTTGATGCCTTTTTCTTGCCTAATCACTATAGCAAGTACTTCCAGTACTATGTTGAAGAGGAGTAGTGAGAGAGGACAGCCTTGTCTTGGACCAGAATTTAGAGGAAAGGCTTTTAGTTTTTCTCCATTGAGGATAATATTTGAAATTGGCTTGTGGAAGATGGCCTTAACTATATTGAGAAAGGTTTCTTTCATTCTCATCTTGCTGAGAGTTTTGATCAAGAATGGGTGTTGGATCTTACCAAATGCTTTCTCTGCGTCTATTGATATGATCATGTGATATTTATTTTTCTTGTTGTTGATTATGAGTATTATGTTTATAGGTTTATGGATGTTAAACCGTCTTTGCATTCTTGGGATGAAACGTACTTGATCATAATGAATGATCTTCTTGATGAGGCATTGAATCCTATTTGCCAGGATTTTGTTGAGAATCTTTGCATCTGTGTTCATGAGGAATATTAGTCTGTAATTTTCTTTTTTGGTAGCATCTCTGCCTGGTTTAGGTATCAAGGTGATGTTACTTCATAAAAGGTATTTGGAAGTTTTCCCTTTTTTTTTTTTTATTTCATGAAAGAATCTTGCCAGGATTGGTAGTAATTCCTCTTGAAAGGTTTGAAAGAATTCATTAGTGAATCCATCTGGATCTGGGCTTTTGTTTTTGGGCAGACATTTGATTACCATTTTAGTTTCATCAATAATAATGGGGGGTGTTTAGATATGCTACATCCCTTTATTCAACCGTGGAAGGTTATAAGAGTCCAAGAATTTGCCCATTTCTTCCAGGTTCTCATTTTTAGTGGCATAGAGTTTCTGATTACCCTTTGAATCTCTGCCATATTGGTAGTGATATCCCCTTTCTCATTTCTAGTACGAGTTATCAAGTTTCTCTTTCTTTGTTAGTTTTGCTAATGGTCTATCAATCTTATTTATTTTTTCGAAGAACCAACTTCTGCTATAGTTGATCTTTCAGATTGTTTTTTGGGTTTCCACTTCGTTGATTTCTGCTCTCAACTTTGTTATTTTCTTCTGTCTCCCTATTTTGGGGTCCTTTTGTTGAGCACTTTCTAATTCTATGAGCTGCATCATTAAGTTATTCAGGCAGGCCCCTTCCTCCTTCCTGATGTGTGCTTGCAAAGCTATAACTTTTCTTCTCAGTACCGCTTTTGCTGTGACCCATTGGTTCTGATAGTTTGTGTCTTTATTATCATTTGCTTCCAGGAAATCTTTGATTTCATCTCAGACACACTGGTTATTCAGTATGAGGTTGTTTAACTTCCAGGTGTTAGAGTTTTTCTTCTGTGTACCTTTGGAATTCACATATAATTTCAGAGCCTTGTGGTCAGCGAAGGTAGCCTGCAAAATTTCTATCCTTTTGATATTATGGAGGTAGGTTTTATGTACCAGCATGTAGTCTATCCTGGAGAATGTGCCATGTACATTGGAGAAAAATGTGTATCCAGGTTTCTGGGGGTGGAGTGTCATATATATATAGTGTATATATATACTAGGCCTCTTTCTTCCATTCATCTTTTCAGGTCTAGTATATTCTTGTTGGGTTTCAGTCTGGTTGACCTATCAAGTGTTGACAAAGCCATGTTGAGGTCTCCCACAATTATTGTGTTGTTATTGATATTCTTTTTCAGATTTGTCTACAATTTTATTAAATATTTTGCTGTCCCCTCATTCAGTGCATATATGTTTAGGAGAGTGATTTTTCCTGTTGCACATATCCCTTGGTTAGTACAAAATGTCCATCTTTGTCCCTTACAACTTTCCTGAGTAAAAAGTTTGCATCATCTGATATTAGTATGGCCACTCCAGTTTTTTAAGGGTGTTGTTTGCTTGATGACTTTCCTCCAGTCTTTTATTTTGAGTCTGTGTTTGTTCTGACTATTCAGGTGTGTTTCTTGTAGGCAGCAGAAGGTTAGATTGCGTTTTTTGATCCATTTAGCCAGTCTGTGTCTCTTAACTGGTGCATTTAGTCCATTGACATTGAGAGAAAGAATTGTCATGGGATTTGGTGCCATCTTTGTGTAGTTTGGTGTGTCTGTTGGTCAGTCTTGTCTTAAAGTAGGTCTTTCGTTTTTTTCTTTTAAGACTGGTTTTGAGTCTGTAAAGTTTCTGAGCTGTTGTTTATATTTGAAGCCATGTGTTCTTCCTTCAAACCTGAAAGTGAGTTTTGCTGAGTGCAGTATTCTAGGCAAAGTATTTATTTCATTGAGTTTTGTCACTATGTTCCACCACTGCCTTCTGGCCTTGAGTGTTTCTTGTGACAGGTCTGCTGTAAATCTCAAGGATGTTCCCTTGAATGTTATTTCCCTATTTGATTTTGCTTCTTTCAGAATTCTGTCTCTCTCTGTGGGATTCATCATTGTGACTAGGATGTGCTTTGGGGTGTCTTTTCTGGGGTCTCTTTTAGTTGGTACTCGTTGGCCATGCGGGATTTGATTGCATGTATTCCTTAGCTCTGGTAGTTTCTCTTTAATGATGTTCTTGACTATTGATTCTTTCTGGAGATTTTCTTTCTGGGTCTCTGGGACTCCAACGATTCTTAAATTGTTTCTGTTGAGCTCATCATAGACTTCTATTTTCATCTGTTCACATTCTTTGACTAATTTTTCTATTGTCTGTTCATTTGCTTTAAAGCTTTTTTCCCAATCTCTTCTGCTGTATGGAGTTGTTATGTATCTCATCTTCCAGAGCACTAATTCTATCCTCAGCTTCTGTTACCCTGATGGAGAGGTTATCCATTTTGTCATTCAATTCGTTTACTGAGTTTTTCAGACCTGTTATTTCAGTTTGGAGTTTTCTGATTTCTGTCTTCATATTTCCTTGGTTCTTATTAGTGTTCTGTTCAACTCAATTCATGCTTTCTTTGAGTTCTGTGAGCATCCTCCATATTTCTTCTCTAAACTCCATATCTGGGAGACTGACTTGTTGGTTGGCAGTTTTTGGGTCATCAGAGTTGCCATCTTCATTTTCTATGCCTGGTGCTGACCTGCGTTGTTTCCCCGTTGTCACACTTGTATTGTGGGTTTTTCTACTTGTTGTGGTGATATTCATTGGCTAAATGATGTTTGTGGCCACGATCCTCTGGCTCCACCCTTCTGGGCAGGTAGACTCACCTCCAAGGAAGGGGAGCCCTCCACGGATGAAACAGCACACAGGATCAAATCTTAGGCCTGAGCACATAGCAGAGAAGATAGTCCAGAGAGATATGCTGGGCTTCAGAGGTCCAGCACAGTTTCTAGTGTAATTGTTTCTTTGTGTTGCAGTGGCGTTCTTTCATTAGAAAGTGCACACTCCCACGAAGAGAATGGAGCCTCTAGGAGAGCTATTTTTCTGGGCTCTTTTCTGCCCACTCATGAGAGGTTCAGGAGACAGGACAGTATAAAAACACATACAGGCAACACTCACAGTTTCTCGCAGTTGGGAGCCTCAACATTATCTTTTTTTTTTTTTTTTGGTTTTTGGGTCACACCCGGTGACACTCAGGGGTTACTCCTGGCTATGCGCTCAGAAGTTGCTCCTGGCTTGGGGGACCACATGGGAAACCCGGGGATCGAACTGCGGTCCGTCCTCGGCTAGCGCAGGCAAGGCAGGCACCTTACCTTCAGCACCACCGCCTGGCCCCTCAACATTATCCTTAATGGTGAAAAACTGAGAGCACTTCCACTAAGGTCAGGAACTAGGCAAGGTTGCCCAGTCTCTCCACTTTTATTCAATATAGTTCTAGAAGTCCTAGCAATAGCAATCAGGCAAGAGAAGAAAATCAAAGGAATCCAAATAGGGAAAGAGGAACTCAAACTATCTCTTTTTGCAGATGATATGATGATATACATCGAAAACCCTAAAGAGTCCACAGTAAAACTCCTAGAAACAACTAACCAATACAGCAAAGTGGCCAGCTTCAAAGTCAATACAAAGTGATACTCTATACAAATAATGAAGAAGAGGAGAAAGAGATGAAGAAGACAATCCCATTTAAAATAGTGTCTAAAATATCAATTACCTATGTATCAACCTTACAAGAGAAGTGAAGGACCTATACCATGGAAACTTCAAAAAACTCCAGAAAAAATTGAAGAGGATCTAAGGAAATGGAAGAACATCCCATGCTCACAGGTAGGTAGAATCAACATAGTCAAAATGACTATCTTACATAAACTTATATATAGATGTAATGCAATCCCTATCCAATTCAGACATCATTTTTAATAATTTAGAACAATCAATTACAAAATTCATCTGGAACCACAAAAGACCCAGGTTAGTCAAATACATACTTAAAAACCAGAAGCTAGGTCGTATCTCTTTACCTAACCTGAAGCTTTACTATAAAGCCATAGTGATCAAAACGGCGTGGTACTGGAACAAAGACAGAGTCTCAGATCAGTGGATTAGAACAGAATATCCAGAGATAAACCCTCAAACATACAGTCAACTAATATTTGATAAAAGAGCCAAGAACTTTAAATGGAACAAAAACAGTCTCTTCAACAAATGGTGTTGGAACAACTGAACCTGTAAGAAATTAAAAATTGATCCATACCTCACATCTTACACAAAAGTCAACTCAAAATGAAATAAATACCTTGAAATCAGACCCGAACCCATAAAGTTTATTGAGAAAAAATAGGCAGAACACTCTAAGACCTATATATCAAAAAAAAAGTCTGAAGATAGAATGCCAATGGCAAGAACTTTAGCATCAAATCTAAATAAATGGGATATATCAAATTAAAAAGTTTCTGCATGGCGAAAGAAACCCTTCTTAGTACTAGAAGACAGTTAATAGAATGGGAGAAAATTGTACTCAACACCTCAGATATCTAGGATATCTGATATCTAGGATATACAATACACTCAGAAAGGTGAGCTCCAAAAAATCTAATAAAGCCATAGAAAATGGGGAGAAGAAATGAATAGACACTTCTCTGAGGAATAAAGAAAGATGGCCAACAGACACATGAAAGCATGCTCACCTTCACTCATCATTGGGGGAATCCAAATTAAGACAACAATGAGGTACCACCTTACACCAGTGAGGATGGCTCACATCAAAAATAACGGAAACAAACTCTGTTGGCAGGGATGTGGTAAGAAAGGAACTCTCATCCACTACTGGTAGGAATGTTGCCTGGTCCAATCCCTATGGAAAACAGTATTGAGAGTGCTCAGTAAATTTAGAATTAAGCTCCCATATGACCCAGCAATTGCTTTCCTGGGTATCTATCCCCAAGTTGGAAGGACATTCATCCCAAAGTATGTGTGCACTCCATTATTTATCGCAGCGCTCAGAACAATAGCCAAGATTTGGAACCAGTGTGATCATGAATATGTGGTATTTATACACAATAGATTACTACATAGCAGTTAGAAATGATATAATCATAGACTTTGCAGCAACATGGATGGATCTACAAAATATTATGTTAAATGAAGTAAGCCAGAAGATGTAGGATAAACACAGAATGATAGCACTTTTCTGAGGTACTTAGAATATACCACCATATGTATATTTAATACTCCGGGAACAAATACAACGGTCCAATAGGGTAGAAACTCCAAGTGAGCAAACAGGTATGTAATCAGCCTTTTACTACAAAGGCCTATAGTAATGTCTTAGGGATCGTATACAGGGTTACTGGTGAAGGATATGATTGGAAGCTTTTCATAGCAATGTGTTTTATTGTCTTAATATTAATAGATTTAAAATAACCTCTCAGCTGCTCTGTCCATAGGGGTTCTTGGATACAAAGGGTGGATACCCTAATTTGACACCTTGGCACTCAGTCACACTAGATAACATATTCAGTTTGCATTATGGAAATGTCTAGATAAAATACTCCAATATACCCTTTTTCTCTGGTTTATAGTCTCTATTAGGACCTAAAGCATGTGACCATCCAGACCACTGAAACAATCAACTGCAAACCACAGACTTATATTACAGGGCCTACTACTCATTGAGCATGTCTGGGCAAGTTAACATTTCCTTTCTCTCTCCTTTCTTCTCTCTTCTCACTACTTCTCTTTCTCCCCTTTCTTCTTTTACCTCTTTTTCCTCATCAGCATCTTGATTTATTAATTTTAACCTCATTTTTACTATATCTATTTTTCTGTTCTCTTATTTTTTGCTCTTCCTTCCTCTTTTCCTTAAGCTATATCTAAGCTAATTATTTATCTTTATTCAACCAGTCCTTAAGAGCTCAGGCCCATCCTATTAGGGTCAGACCTCTAACAACAGTTTAAGAATAGATCACTGGGGGCTGGGCGGTGGCGCTGGAGGTAAGGTGCCTGCGCTAACCTAGGATGGACCGCGGTTCGATCCCCCGGTTCCCCATATGGTCCCCCATGCCTGCCAGGAGCGACTTCTGAGTGAATAGCCAGGAGTAACCCCTGAGTCACCGGGTGTAGCCCAAAAACCAAAAAAAAAAAAAAAGATCACTATTGTATGTTTTTATGTGGGTATGAGTACATAGCGGACTCCTCAATGAAAGCCAAACCTAAATTGTAAACAATCCATGCCTATAATGTATATAGCCCCTCCTATATACTATCCCTCTTCCCTACCTACAGAAATCCTACTATCCCTTCACCCCACATTTCCAGTATGATATCCAGCCTTATTAACACTCTTTATCCTCAGTCCTTAACCCATTAGGTATCAAGACCAACCTCCTGCCCCAATAAGCCATCACCCAGCTCCCAAGTGAATGGACACCCACTCAGCCCCACATCTCGTGGCCCAGCAAGAATCTACAACCAATCCCCCTGCTGACTCATGCTCTGTGGCCCTCCTTCTCATCCCCACCCAAATGTGGACTGATGTTTGATGTTGAACCCAGCTCCAGAAGGTTATCTAGTGCAAGAACTCTACCTGAGTCCTTTCTGCAGCAAATCGTTTCTCAATCTCAACAAGACCAAGATGTGTGATAAAAATGTGCTCTGGATTTCATCCCTCACAAGAAAATCTCAAAAGACAATGGGGAAGCCTATATTTCCTTTATAAGTTTAAGATTTATATAATTCTACCTTTCAACCTGTTTATCCCTAAATGTAAGGTAGTCTCCTGCATCAGTTTGTTCCCTTAATATTTTTAAACTTATTTTATTTATTTTTTCCTTTATATATATGTGAGTACATCTATAAGTATATATATACATATATATACACAATATATATTGTCTTGTTTCTGTTTTCTCTTCTTAACTCCACCTGTTTTGGTTCTGCTTGTTATAAAAACCTACTCAAAAAAGTCTTGCCTGGGATAATAGCTCAGGTCAAAACCAGGGCACAGAGACAATGGAGCCTGACACTCTCACCCCGAAATGCACCAGCAATATAATATACCACCATTTCTTCTTACAAAGGCATACTAGAAAAAGGGGAAATTTTACGTATTGAATCAAGCTCTAGAAACTCATATACGTTACAATACAGGGGCACCTCCCACCTTGAACATACATCATGTGGTCCCAATTTAGACTCTATGTGATTAGACAGTGACAGACCAACCCTGAATCCTAGATCTCAGACATAGAACTGACACAGTTCTCCGCAACAGTTCCAGGAACCAAACTCCCCCTGGGTCATTCTTAGTACTGCTCTGACACCAACATGTGCCGATTTTGATATGACATCCTCATAGTGAGGAAATGATAACTTGGTTTAAGCTTTGATTGGTACAAAAGCCAACTTCAATAGCTACAGAAGACTGACTGTGATAACCATGACTGGTCAAAACTTATCGTGGGTCCAATAAAAAAGACCCTCGTATAGACCTTGATCTGTACAATAAACTTGTTCCCTATCACCCCCATCTCAGCTCTGGATCATAGTTTCAGAACTGCACCCTCTTTTAAGTGTTGTTTCTCCAGATTATTTCAGTGGACAGTCAAAGCTGAAAGCCAGGGTAGCCACAAAATAGTATTGGTGTCTGGGCCTCACCCCATAGGTTCTGCAGAAATTGAACCTGGGTAAGTGCTATATGGTAGCAGCCCAGACACATGTGCAGTAGCATGTGCATGTTATTGCACATGTTTATTCATGCACTAGATGCATGTGCTTACATGATAGTACAAACAATCCTGAACATGCACATTAATATACAATTCCACAAGCACAATTATGCATGTCCATTCCATATGGGGGAACAAAAGCATCTCTCTCTGGAACACCCTCAACAGGACCAATGTTCTGCTCACAGTCCTTCTCATTTTCATTCCCCACCCGCCTGTGACCTTTCTGGGGTTTGTCACTTAACCCAATCAGATCCCTCTCAGTCTCTAGCACATCTAGTTTGATAGCCAGCTCCCCCAGGATGAGGAACTCACTGCTTTGCTAAGGAACTCTGCCCAGATATCCATATCCTTATTTATACACTTGGAGCTTTCATCCGTTGTCCCCCATCAGGACAAAGAACATTCCAGGAGTGGTTGGGGCTCTAGGTTAATGTGACTGAACCTCATCTCTACAAAACTGGCTACAGTGAAAGGGAAAGGTATTGGTTCCTTTCCTTTAGAAGCCTCCCTTGGAGCTGACTTATACTTAGACACCCCACATTTCCCAAGGGTTTCTGCCTGTCTTTCCCTCTTCTGCTGATTCTTTCTCTCTATTGTGACAAGCTGATGGCAAGCCCAGTCAACTGCCTTCCCCAACGGGACTCTTACTCCTGCACCCCTGCAATGGCTCACTCAGGGCCTCTGTCCCATAGAGACCACTTGTCTCTTGGCCCTGATTCATTCTACCTACTTCTAGGAGCAGAACAAAGGCAGGTCTGTTCTGCCAAGCTGGGATGCATGGGCTTGACATGGAGCTTCAGGCAGAGCTACTTTTTCACCTAATGGTTATTATTTTCACATCTCTGAGATAAAGGCACAGACATTGAGGTCCTACTTTAGACTCAGATCCCTAAGCCCTCACCAATTCATTTTCTGCTAGAATCTCAATCCAGGGGCCCGGGAGATAGCATGGAGGTAAGGCATTCGCCTTTCATGCAAAAGGTCATCGGTTCGAATTCCGGTGTCCCATATGGTCCCCCGTGCCTGCCAGGAGCAATTTCTGAGCATGGAGCCAGGAATAACCCCTGAGCGCAGCCGGGTGTGACCCAAAAACCAAAAAAAAAAATCTCAATCCAGATAGATGCTACAGGCCAGCTCCATCTGCAGCCTAATCTCTGCTAACAGGGATAGATAACAACTCCTCTCTTAGTGTATCTGTTGTGCTCCCAACTCTGCAAGCAAATTTCCCCATTTTCTGCTCATCATCTTTATGATTCTTTTTCAAAGTTAAGCCCAGGTGCCACCTATGAAGCTACCTGCATCCCATTGTTGATTCATCCTCTCAATAAAGTGTTGAATATCCAGGTATCAGGGTTCTTGTGAGAGAAGTAAAGACCTGCTGCCTTTGCAACACTTAAACTCAAGGGGAAAGAGTGCTCAGTAAACAGCACAGGGGTGGGGGCAGAGGAAGGCCCAGGCACTGGAGACAACTTTTATTAGGGTGACTAGGGTGATATCCAGAGAAGGTATACTCAGAGAAGAAGGAGTGAGCCATGTCAAAATGGTGGAGGAGGTGATACATGAGTCAAGGCTAGAGATGGACTCTAGTGACCCCAGTCTTTCCTGACCCTTGTCTCAAGGTAGGGGGTTATTCGATTAGACACAAGAATGGGAAGTAAAATAGAGGCTCA
This sequence comes from Crocidura indochinensis, assembly GCA_004027635.1. Classification (NCBI taxonomy): domain Eukaryota; kingdom Metazoa; phylum Chordata; class Mammalia; order Eulipotyphla; family Soricidae; genus Crocidura; species Crocidura indochinensis. The sequence goes on along the minus strand of PVKC010004078.1, from coordinate 21,466 downwards.
GTTTCCCCAAGAGCCTCTTGTCTCTTAAGCCTTCCCTCATACTTTTGGAGTGTGGAGGCTTTCACTCTATTCTCTTTCATCTGGTTTCATTCTGCCTCTTGTCCATCCCAGAGATACAGGTTCCAGCATCTCCCCCAAAACTCACCAGAAGAAGCATCCCTGAGACCTCCAACTTCCCTTAGCAAAGAGGTTGAGATGTCAATAAAATGGGAATGCACAGTCTCTCTCTTGGCTATTTAGTCAGATTCTATGCATGGGCTCTAGAGGAGGGAGAATCAATTGTGCTCTGAAATCAAATGGGGAACCTCCCCATCTGGGTCTTGCTGTGGCAACCCACCCTGATGGGGGTGGACAGTCTTTCTGCTGACCCTCCTCTGCCTTTCACACAGCCTATGAGATTGTCATAGAATCAGGCAACAGCGGAGAGACCAGGGAGAACGTCTGGCTTATCCTGGAGGGCAGGAAGAACCGATCCAAGGAGTTCCTCATGGGAAATTCTTCTCTACAGCCAGCCTTCAGGAAGTAGGATACCCTAGGAATGGGGATGGGCAGGCTGAGAGGGAGAAGTCCAGGAATTGCCCTATTGAATGGGCCTTGTCAGTGAGCACTTACTGAGCATGGCTTGCATCTTCCATGCATTTGCATTATCCTGGAAACAAGAAAGGAAGGTATGAGAGAAGAGAGGGAAAATGATGTCTTTATAGCTTCTGTTTTCAATTGTGAGTTATTTTTTGGGAGGTGGGCCCAACCTGGTAGTTTTCTCAGGGCTTACTCCTAGTGCAGTGCTCACAGGATCACTCCTGACTATGCTCAGACCATATGAGATGCCAGGGATCAAACTAGTGTTGGCAGCATGCATGACAAGTACTTTAACCTCTCTACTCTCTGCAGTGCAGGGATGGGGTTAAGATCACCTCGTCTCAGAGCCCAGAGCTTAATAATCTCAACCTGGAAGAAGAAAGACTAGGTGGGGTGCCTGGCTGAAGTAGTGTTGTTGCTAATGGTCATGTTGCAGCATATCAATGTATCAACTACCACACACCTTAAAAGCACACAAAGCTGCCTGTCAAAATCTATACATCTATATTAGATGACTCGAAGTTAATGGAAAGCTGAAGCAATGATTTTTTTTGCCTGTTTGATTTTTGGGCCATACCCAGCAGTTCTCAGGGCTTATTCCTGAGTCTCTGAGCTCAGGGATTACTTTTGGCAGGGATCCAGGGATAATATGGGGTCCTGGGGCTTGAATCTGGATCAGGTGCATACAAGACAAGTGCCCTTCTTGCTGTACCATCTCTGTGGCCTGACAAACAATGATGAGCCCCTTGCATGATTGATTCATAAGGTAGTGATAACCTTTGTAGGAAAAACAAGAAGCCACTGTGGATTTCTCCCCATCCATGGGACACAAATATAGTCCAGTTGGAAAGTCAAGCCCACACCCCAACAATGGCAGAGGACTCAAACCAACATGGAATGGGGTTCAAGTAATTTATTGACAGAGTATTTTTAGTATACTCAATTAACTATAGAATCGGGAAGGAGGAGGGACCTACAGTGCTTTGTGGGAAAAATCAAACCTGGCCTGCAGAAAAAGTGGATTTCAGTTCCCCCACCACAGGTGCTGGGCAAAACCAGAAGTCTCTTTTCTTTCACCTCCGAGTTACTTCTGAACTTCTTACATGCCTGCACACCACTCTCCCTGAGCTGTTTCATAAAACTTTCTATAACCTACCGACCTTTTATTTTATTTTTTATTGCAAGATTACCACTAATTTAATTTAGTTCTTGGAATTTAAGGCAGGCAATATGACAAAAGCTTTTTCAATAGGGAAGTGGAGAGTGCCAGTGCCCTGGGGTACTTCTCTCCCTGTGGTTCTCAGGCAAGTGGGTTACAGATTTCCATGCTAAGTACCAGTCGTGCTGAGGGCTACCAGGAACACATCTGGCAATGCTGGGGTCCTCCAGACACTCAGAGGTCTCAGCAAGACCTATGTGCTGGGGATTGAACTCAGAGCCTCCACATAAAAAGCAAGTGTTCCTTACCCCCTACATGGTTTCTCCAGCACCCCATCCCACTCAAACTTCCTTAACATGAGGATGAGATCTGAGATTGGTCTCATAGACAACTGTATCCCACCTAGTTTTTCATTACTGTTTTCCACCCTGGACCCAAAATCCCTCTAAATCACTACTGCCCAGAAATTTTTATATCACCATATTCTGCCTGTCTTAGACTGTCACTCTTCTTCCCTCCTCAAACCCTTTTCTCTCTGAGGCCCACTATCTGTGTCAGCCACATAACTGGAGCCCTTCACTCACTCTCCTCTCCCATGCCCTCTCCATGAGAGGGTAGGACAGGCATTGACCTTACACACAACCAGCTCCTATGTGATAAACAGCATCACAGAGGGTCCTGATATGTGACTTCAAAACGCAAACCTCCCAAGAAATGGAGTCCTGAGATCAGGCCTGGCTTGTCATTCCTCCATGATGTCCCTGGATTGCTGACACACTAGTCCATTGACCTGAGGAGTGGGAGGTGTCGCACGGAAGAAACCACATCAGTAGGGTTTTAATCCATGCTGAGTTGGCTTCACTTGCTTCTTGCAGAAGGACCACAGACACCTTTGAGTTTGACAGTGTCTACTTGGGAGGTACTGCTGCCCTCTGTGTGGGCAACCTAGCCAGAGAGGACCGATTTATTCCCAAGATAGAGCTGGTCTGACATGTCAAGACCATCACGGAGAAGTATGGCAATATGTAGGTGCTGATATCCTACATCTCCTGTGGGCAGAGGGGTGATGGAGCAAGTGGGGAGGCTCCAGGTCAGGACATCTTGTGAGGCTCATGAATAAGGCAGGGCTCTTGGGACCATTGGTCTTGAGGCAGCTGAGGGCTCTGGTTTTGAGACCTGGATGCTCTCAGCTTCCATTCTCAAGCACACCCTGGGAAGAAGGCTGAGTGAGGCAGATGGTGCCAGACAGCAGGTCTTGCCGCCACTGCAGAGTGACAGACGACATTCAGGCCTGCTGCCTTGCTCTTAATAAATACTGTGTTAGTGGTTGGGGACCAGTGACCAGCTGGGGTAATCCCAGAGCCCATCTGTCTCCAAGGACCCCAGATAAGGAGCTTTGTGTTCTCCCCCCCCCCCCAACCAGGCTTTCTGGAGTCTCCTGCAGCCTGGAGGATTAAGGATCTTAGTTACCTGGGTAACAGTCCTTCACTGCCACCAGTTTTCTAATTAAACCCACTTTCATGCTGGAAGCCAGAAAGTTCATTGACGAAGCTCTAGACAACCTGAATATCCAGCGAAGGAGCCAGAGAAGGGGAAGTAGAGCCCCCCGGGGCAGTGCTTGTCAGGGTGAGGTTTCTGGGGAGAGAGAATCCAGGTGGATGCCTCCCCAAAACTCTGCTGGCCCCTGCCTGTCCCCCTTTTGGGGCTGACTCTGCTCCCAACAGCAACCCCATTGTCAGCTCCCCAGACAGACATGGCAGCAGGCCCAGACTTGCTGCTCAAAGCTATGTCTAAGACCTGCAGGCTGTCTGCAAAGGGTTCCCTTGGATATGGAGAATTGGATGGAAGAAGGTTCTGACTCAGTTTCTTGCAGAAGAAGCAGCCCAAGTGCTCAATTTTCCTGTCTTGCTATTGCAGAAGCCAGAGGTATGAGAGCAGGGGCCAGTGTGGCCAGAATCAGATGAGAACAGCGTGCTAATTTTATGGTGAGGGTTATATCCTTGTGTGACCTAATCATCTCCCAAAGGCCTCATCACCACATTGAGATTCCACCACACTGAGAACAGGGCTTCCATCAGGGATTGGGGAGCACCTCTTGACTGCCTTGGAACATGTTGCTCTTTAAGGAAAACACTTCTTGGGGAGGATGAATCTCACAGGAAGTTCAGGGTGGATTGGTTCTGGGTGACACTGCTGAGGACTGGATGCTAGGATAGAGAAGACTCAGGATTACCAGTCAGCTCAATACTCTCTAAAACTGGGCTCTGCCTCCCATCTCCTCCCTCCTCCCAGCCAATGTAGACACCAGGTGTATGCTCCAATCCCTTGGTCTCTCTCCCTGCCTACTGTCTGCCTACTCCTGTGTGGTTTTGCCTTTGCTTTGCTGATGATTCTGCCCCATATCCAGCAGAAACAGCCTCAAGAGTGACCATTCACCACTCAAGTTTTGCTTGTACAAAGCCATAGGTTCTGCATTTATGGTGTCTGTCTATCTTTCTCTCTCTCCTGATTCTTGCACAATCTTCCCTTCTCACAGCATCAGGGGATATTTTTCAGTGATTGAAAATGCTGAATTAAATGTTCAGCTGACTTGGAGCAAATCCCAGAAAGTGTTGAGTGAGAAAAGGCAGGATGGGGACACTCTGATGACAGGCTCCAATTCTGGAGAAAGAATGCTAATGGGCTACTTCCATTATGTTTGTGTGGATGTGGACAAAGTTGGGAGGGATCAGGGAAAGCTTGGCAAGATACGCCTGTGACCACCACAGAGTTATCTGAGGTCAATGTGGATACTGCTGGGACAGAGGAATAAATGATAGAGATAGGGCCAAGACAAAAGGAAAAATGAGAATATATAGAAAAGCTTGTCGATGCTGGCATGATTTGTGCCTTTATTGAAAATTATATACATTTGTCACATTTATATAAAAATTCATTTTAAATATATTTTAAGATAAAAATGTGTGTGACCTTTCTAGCAAAGTGTGGTATGTCATAATCCCTCAGGTTTGTGCAATAATAAAATTTCAGGAAGAGAAAACTCATCATAGAAATTAAATGATGGGTCTAAAGCTATAGATCTGGACCAGTTGGGTGGTGACTTTTCTTCCAGCTCAACTGGCACTTCTGGAAATGGGAGAGTTTGGCCAACCACTCAGTGTGACCATGGAAGCTCATGAGATACATGAAAGCAAATGCCTGGCATTTAATGAGCATATTGAAAACTGAGTTCTTTTTGCTGTTGAGGAATTTTGTTCTTCTAAAAGGGGATTAGGCTAAAGATGTATTATAGAGGTTAAGGCACTTGCCATGTACAGTGCCAGCCTTAATTTCGTCATTGGCACTCTATCTGGTCCCAGTAAAATGAAAAAGGTCATTTCTAAGCACAGAGCCAGAAATAGTCCCGAGTGGTGTCTGATAAGACCTCCAAATCCAGAATTAGTAAATGAAATGGAACAGATTGATACTGCCCTCCACCAGGCATGGGGGCTCTATTCATGGGGTCATTAACAGTGTCAGGATGGAGTGTTTTCAATGCTGTTAAAACAACAGTAACTTGGAATGAGAAGTCACAAACTATTCAATTCACAAATGACTGTCATTGTCAATGTGGAAATGGAGAGTAGGGTAAAGGGTGTTACAATTATGCACTGGTGATGGGAGGTGTCCTCTTATATGACTGAAAACAACCACAATCATGTTTGTAACCAAGGTGTTTAAATAAAAAGTATTATTTTAAAAAAGGATGTTACAATTAGTATAGAGGAAGTGTTATTGGGCTGTCCCAAGCTCCCTTGTGCCCTAGGCAATGCTTTCCCATTGACTTTCTTCTTGGGGGTTATGGGACTTGCAACTGTGACCCAGAGTATGGGCATAAAGTGGGTTTAGGAGAGACTTTCAGGGTCTCTGTTTTGGACCCTGGACTTGCTTCTATTTGTGTGACTTCTTTAATAGAAGTCCCTCCCTTACCCCCATACTCTGCAATCCATTAGTATACATGCTCATGAGACACTCCCACACACATATACACATGCACTCTCAAGCACACACACTCATGCATCTTCTCAGCTCAGCCTGTGTTGCGGAGTTAGAAGCGCACCTTATCTTGTCACCTCTTTTCTTGGTTTTGCTTGGGATTGTCATGCTGAATAACACAGCAGCCTCTGAAGGTGACAATATCAGGTTGGAATCTTCATCTGTCTCTTGAGGAATGTCTGTTGAGCCCAGAGAAGATCAGGGACATGGCAGAGAACCCTGGGAGGAAAAGTATCTTCTGTGTGGTCTCAGAGGTTCCAGAAGACATTGATTTTTACTAAACTTGGAGTGTCAAGGGGCAATGTTCCTTTTGGTGATGATGGTAGCTCCCAAGAAGTCCTCAAGGTGTCTAGAGGTTCTTTCTGGTCATTCTCAGCCATCTAAACTGAGTGGCTCAATGTAAGAGACCACAGTTGCTGTGTAATGCCTTGGCTGTAAGTACCAAGAAGCAGACACCAGCAAGAATGCTGTATATACAGGTTGAAACTGCCATGCCTCAGACAAAAGGGGCACCAGCAAACTAATGACTAGTTTTCACATATTATGTGACTGGGAGATCTAAAGAGACTCAGGGGTAACTGGAGAGCTGGGGTATTGCCCACTGGGAAATTTTAATTAAACAAGACTGTTAGATGTAGGCATTTCAAAACCCATCACCTGGGAAAGGAATTGTGCAAGAATGATCAGGGGTCCCTGGTGAGGCTGGCATGAGCCTGGGCTGCTGCCTGAACCTTCTTCCCATGCCCATGTCCCCACCTGTCGTCCCTCCAGATACTTCAACTGTGACTACCTCATCCTTTTTCCTCAAGAGGAAAAGGAAGTACTTCCGGGTCTTCGAGGCCACCAAGACCACAGAGAGCTTTGCTAGCAAGATTCAGAGTCTGGTGCCAGTCAAGTATGAGATTATTGTGACAACCGACTATGACCCTGGGGCAGGCACTGATGCCAACGTCTTCATCACCATCTTCAGAGCCAACGGGGACACGGGCAGGCCAGAGCTGAAGCAGAAAATGCACAACTTGTTTGAGAGGGGCAGCACCAACCACTTCTTTCTGGAAACACTGGAGCGGGGGAGCTTCGAAGGTGTGACTGGAACATGACAGCATCAGTCACTTCTCAGGCTGGGTGGTGGAGCAGGTGGAGATCACCAACACCAGTACTGGTGTGGCCACCATCTTTAGCTGTGGTCAGTGGTTGGACAAGAAGCGGGGTGATGGGCTCACTTGGAGAGATCTCTTCCCCTTTGTCTAAGCAACTGGAACTCTCCCTCCATCCACGGCCGGCCTTGACCTTCCACTGTCCTTGTCCAAAGCCTTTCTGAGCAGTGACTACAGCCCAAGAAGAGGATAAGCTGCACATGGGTCTGGATTCCACAGGTGCCTAAAGGTTGAGCCTCACTCATCTCCCACACCAACAGGAATCAGTCAGCATCCACAATCCTCTGGGACATCACACAGAAATATAATGTCTGGCACTTTTCTTGCCCACGAAGAGCAGTGACCAGGCTAATACTTGCTGCTGAGTGTGGACAGGATTGAAGCTTTGCCCAGGGGAGAGAGGTGGAGAAGATGAGTCAATAAGGTGTTGATGTATTTTAAGCAAAAGCTAATTAACACATGCCTACCCCCAAAACCCCCAAAAGGTAGGCTAATTAATTACTACCAACCTCACCTTACAATGAACTCCTTTTAGCTTCTGCTCATGAAGCTGTGCTTTGTTTCTCCCAGATCTCACATCCAAGGAGAAGCATAAAAAAAATAATAGGACGAATTGTTTGAGCACGAAAGGACAGGAGTCAGGAGCCTATGAACAGTCCCTCCATTCCTTCTCCTCCCTTCCAAGGTTTTTCCAAGAGTCTTCTGGTCTACTAGAATGTAAGGGGGTAACACAGCTAAGGTAGGAGATGAAGTAGCTGGTATATGGATGTTTTGAGGCTGTACCTAGTGATGCTTGGGGAATAACCATACAGTACAATGGATCCAGGTCAGGTGTCACATATGCAAGAGGCATGTGAGGAATGGCATTTGTGGGCTTACACTTCCACAGCACCTGCAGCTGTGGAAAAATCAACATTCCTAGTTGCCAATACTTGAACTCCATATGGTCTCCCTTACCCAACTAGAAGTGATCCTTAAGTGTCCCAAAACCCAAAATTAAAGAAGAAACTGGACTGGGTGTGGCCATTGCCCCATGTCTATTTTCTGTACTACTCACAATGCAACACAAGACACACACTACATCACTCTTGGGTTTCGGTCAACTGGTTTGATCACCAACATTCTCACCAATGTTCTCACTGACATCTCCACCCAGTGTAATGAGAGCAGAGAGAATGATATCTACATTCTGCCCTGGCTTTTCCAGATGCTGCTATATTGCCATTGAAAGCATACACTTAAATGAATGGACACTCCAGCTGTAAAAGTCAAGATTGACCTGTAGTGGGCATATCTGAGTGCATGGAAACACAGAAAAGGGGAGACTGCTAAAGGCTGGAAAGGAGGGGAAGATAGGAAGTGGAAAGTGGTGTTGTGAGGCTGAGACCACTACTAGCTCTGCAAAGTCCCCTCAGAAAGGGCTCTCTTCATTGGGACACCCAGAAGGCTTCACATGCCTTCCCAACTTGGTCTTATCAGAAAGATATTTTCTAGCCCCAAGTCCCAACAAAACTCTGTACTCTACAGTCTGGTTTCTAAGACTAAAACCCAATAGCCAGACCTCATGAGCATGAACAAGATGCTCCTTTCAGGACACTTCCTGTCGACTGGAACCTACTCCCATTCCAGTGACTAGCCTTTTGCTCATTACTAAGGCTAGATGGTGACCACCAATGCCAATGTGGTCTCTTCCTCCCCTGGCACCTCTTGTTTCTTGTCATTCTCCAGGACAACTCTTCTCTTCTTCTTTCGTTTGCCCACTCACCCCAATAGAAACCAACACACACACACACACACACACACACACACAGAGCGATCTACTGGAAAAAAACACATCATAAAATGTGTTTGTCTGGAGCACCAAGGTTTTACATCACTACTATCCTTCCTCCCCTGCTTTAGAGACCATTCAACAATATTTGCAGAGAACCTTCATGGTATTGCTTTCCAAAAATTACTAGCAAATAAATACTCACAGGTTTACATCAAAGATTAGAAAAGAATTCTTTGCAATTAGCACAAGCAATGTACATACAAACTGTTGCACCAAAGTCTCTAAAAGCCACTTTTGCTCTAAAGTGCATCAAACAAAATCTTTCTAATCTTATTTTTTCAACTGAACAACCGTTTTCATTTTATTACATTTTATAATCTCTTTTGTAAGAAGATTGCCTTTCCATAGATCTCAAAGATCCTGACAATACTTTCCTCCAGGATTTTGAAAAAAGTAATCTTAGTCCCATTCAGATACACATATCCTTTCTGATTTCAGAAGTATTGCAGCTAACCCATGCTCAAAAGTTCTTGGTACGTCCTTCAAGATCATTTCCCACTTTTCCCCAAATTCTTGGTTAGAAATGACACCAGGTACTACACCCCAATGCCCTGAAATAGGATAAGGTCTTAAGGGAACTAGTAGGGGGAAAGGAAATAAAACTATGAAATGAAAGTGGATTTGAGATAAATCTCAAATTGAGATAAATCTCAAATCTGCACAGTTCACAGGTGGCACATTAAGGACATTTTGCAGATGGCAACAGCCCATAGAGACACAGCACAGGGACTCTACTGTCTGGATCCTGGCCACCATTGAGAACACAATAGCTCAAAAAAGGGAGTCATGCCAACTCAGAGGTCACATAGTGTGGGTGCAAGTGACTTGCATTCTGCTCTAGACAGTGTGCAGTAGAGTCGGGGAAAACCCACCATGTCTGTAAGTAAATGAGACACGGAGGTGAAGTGAGATAAACCTGGAGAGTAGATGGCTTTAGTAGGATGGCACACCTAATTTTACACAAGAATCACTCCCAACAGTACTCAAAGGACCATATACACGTTCAAGAATCATATTGGATTTGGCCACCTGCATGTTAAGTGCTTTAATCCCTTAACTCTCCAGCCCCAGTAAGTGACATTTTAAGGGAAGAAAGAGGCTTAGCTTGAAATTTTAAAGGGAGAGAGTAGGAACAACTGAATAGTGAAGGAATGGGGTGCTTATAGGTTGGAGGGAAGATGGATTCTGTACAGTGACAGAACCTGAAAACTGTTTCAGGAAAAGAATTGGGAGGGAAGCCCAAGGGAACCCAGGGGAAAGACTCTGGGAGGGATTGTTGTAGAATGATGTCATCATAATCACCACCTGCATCATCATCTCATATCATCATAGTCATCTCATCACCATATGATGACTATCATCATCATAATTCATATAGTTCTCACTGTATTCAGGCATGTGTTAGATGCTTAACTCACATTAAGTTAATTAAATTCTCATTAAGACTAATAAGGCAAAATGGTAAAAAAAAAAAAAGACTAATTAGGCAGGTGCCATTGTTATTGCCACTTTAGAGATGGGGAAATGCAGAGTTTATGGGACTTACTCAAATCTGCACAGTTCACAGGTGGCACATTAAGGACATATTGCAGATGGCAACAGCCCATAGAGACACAGCACAGGGGCTCTACTGTCTGGATCCTGGCCACCATTGAGAACACAATAGCTCAAAAAAGGGAGTCATGCCAACTCAGAGGTCACATAGTGTGGGTGCAAGTGACTTGCATTCTGCTCTAGACAGTGTGCAGTAGAGTCGGGGAAAACCCACCATGTCTGTAAGTAAATGAGACACGGAGGTGAAGTGACCACAGGCTCAGGGTGGAGAGATCACAAATCTGTCATAAACCTGCCTTTTGTGGGGGAAAACCCATACCTGTGAGGTATGATAGAGGACAAAACTAGAAAAACATGACAGGCTGTATTGAAAGCATAAATGGAAGATTCTGTGGCAAAGTTGACTTCCTGGGGGTACTGGGGTTTCCTAGGTACCAGAGTACAGGGAGGAGCAGAGAGCAAGAACAAGTCTTCCTCAGGACTGGATACCAGTACAAGTACAGCAATATAGGGGGCTGGCTTTGCATACAGCTTCAATTGAACTTGCATACAGTTCAATCCCCAAAGCATCATATGTTCCCAGACACCACCAGGAATAATTTCCTGAGCACAGAGCAGGAGTAGCCCATGAACACAGCCAGATATATTCCAAGACAAAGCAAACAAAAGGCCAGTCTCCTGCTCCAGAGAAGGGGAATCAGGATTTGGTGGTCCAGGCAGCTCTGGCATGCAGACTTTAAGGAGACATTCAGAAGAGAGTAGGTGAGTCTTCTCCATACTTGCTATTTCAGTTTTCTAGAAACCAAAAATTATTCAAAAACATAGTCTGCTTTCTTAAAATGCATTAATATGAATTGTTTGCAGCATATGAAAGAAAGTTATCTTTCAGTTCATTGGTCCACACCCAAGAAGAGGCTCTAGCTAAAAAATCCAGGCAGTTGTGATGAATTAAATTCCTTCTTTCTGAGGAAAAAAAACTGAGAAACTCATCAGTTCAAAATTCAAGCGGTTCCATCGAATAATGTGTCTCACATGGGAACTTTTCTCATTAAGATCTGCAAACTAGAGTTTAGGAAACAAGTTTATTTGATGGTTGATCCATAGCTTTGAACAAGTTGTTTGAGAAAGAGCAGTTTAAAAAAAAATAGATAGTACTAACAGGAGGAAGGGACGAGGACAAGGACATCAGAAAAGGTAAGCAGGTTAATACAGGCAAAAAGATGGCGACCAAGTTAAAGGGGTGGGAAAACAGGAAAGAGATAACTCACATTACCCCAAATTTTGGTCTTAGAAAAGTCTGCAGAGAAATGAACACCCTGTACAAATGAGATGTAGTTAGCAATGCAATTCATTTTTATTAGTTATAAATAAAGTACAAAAAATCCACCAAAAGTGAATCTAAGCATTATACACAATTCCTAATGTTTCCGCCTTTTCATTGATGCACTATTGCTTTAATATTCATAATAAATATTTTTCTAGCTTTCTGCTATAAAATAGTCTATGTAGCAAAATGTTGCACAGCACAACGGAACAGAACAGCAGGAGGATTACAAAAAAAGGACAATCAACACTGAGGAGAATCCTTTCACTTACCAGGGGCAACCAAATGACCCCTGGGGGTCCTGGTGCCCCTGGCTCAGAGCTGAGAAAGGAGCCACAGCCAAGGCCAGGGGTTGGAGGGGGAAGAGGCAGCAGGAGGGAGGCAGGGAATGCAGGCCAGCAGGGTGAAGGTCCTTTTCCCACTCTGACCTGCAGAGCAGCATAAGGCATGTCCGTCCAGGAGCCCTGCCTAGGGGCAGTGTCTGCCAGGCCCGGGTGGGCGACTCCACGGGCCATGTCCACGGAGACAAGAGAACAAGGCTCCAGGTCAGAGGCTAGTGGGGAGGCTGGGCAGGCAGGAAGCCCAAGGACCATACTGAGAGTCCAGCCAGAAAGAAGTTGGAGCTTGGGGACCCTGCATGGCTAAGGGACCATGAGTGCTCCCAATGCTCTGCCCAGCTTGGCCAGGCAGTGTGGCAGAGACAACCACTTCCTCACCATCAGCACCATCCCCGGGGCCTCAGGTAGAGGGAAACCTCTCCACCAGGCGAAGGCAGTGATGTCAGGAGGCCAGGGGAGAGGTGAGCTGAAAGGAAGGCAAAGCAGAGAGGAGGAAGTGGCATGCGGGGAGATGGGTGAAGGTGCATCCAATCCAGGGTCCAATCTGCTGCTGTTCCAGAAAGGCCAGCCCATTCCTCTCTGTGGCTCAAAGACATATGGACACCCCACACACACTATGCCCATCTTGGAACACTGTGCTCCCAACCCTACCTTTGCTGTCCTCCCAGAAGTGGAAGCTCCACCCCAGGTCCCAGGAAGCAAAGGCCATAGTGTAGGAGGAAAATCTGGGGGAAAGAGAGTCAGAACCCAAAATCTAGGCCAATGATAGTCTTTGGGAGGGGACAGGATGAGACCCCAAACCCCATCATGTGGGGATGCTAAGCAGACATCTCCTGTCCCAGTTCCAGGGGCTTGTCTGATCCCCACACACCTGCAGTGAGCCTGCAAACTCTTCTGGAACGTTCCTTCCTGCATACTTGATGCCCAGCTTCCCAGTCCCCTTTTTTCTCCTTTTTCCTTTTTGTCCTCTTCCTCCTAAATTTCTTTTTTTTTCTTCCTGTATCTAAGCTCTCCAAAATATGGGTCTGGGGGCTCCCTCACTCCAGCCTAGAGAATGAAGGCTCAGGAGGGCTTTGTTCAGGGTCCCTGGCAAGACTGCTGGGAAAATCCAATTCCCCCTGAACTAGGGCCCAGACAGGGCCTGTGCTGAGAGGCCAGGCTAATAGGTTCTGACTACTCTTGCTGGTAATGTCCAAAGAGCTGAATTTGAGCAGAGATCTAGGGACCCCTACTGGAGGGGCTGGCTTCTAGTGCCCCCAAATTCTCTTGGGAGAGAATAGACAGAGGAAGGGTAGACTGAGGTGGTGGGAAGAAGGAAAAAGAGGTTAACAATGGGGTTGGGGGTCAGGTGTAGCAAGTGAAAGGATTACCGCAGTCGGCTGACAGGTGCAAATTAAGTTTATGTATGTGCTAAATACAGTCACTATATTAGGGTTGGTCACTAGATCACAGCATACAGAATCAAAGATTTGCATTTTGTATGGAATGTACCCAAAGAGGCCAGCACCACAGTACAACAGCTTGCGATCACACACCCTGATAGTTTGGACGAAATAAAGTTCGCGGCATTTTATTTAAAGTGGGTTTTTTTTGTGTATTTTTTTTTGTATTTTGTAGTCATAATTGTTTGTCATCGTACCGACGCATGCAGAAGCATTCTACTCCCAGAAACAACGCCAAAATGAGGTAATAGGAGTAATAAAAAAAAATTAGTATCCTTTCTAAATAAATAAATTATAATTAAAAATGCAAAAACAACTATAAAAATAATTAAATAAGAACCCACACTATCTACAAGTTAGTCATAAATTATGATTGTTAAATATAAGGCATTTAAACTCACAAAACCCTGTAAACTAGCAACGTGCCATGTTTTTGTGTTTTTTTTTTAATTTTTTTTGTTTTTGTTTTTCTATCAGCTGAAATCGCTCTAGCATTTGCTCTACACGCGCGCAGGAGATGAAACACTGGGTGGGGGGACCTGACAGAGATCTTTACAGCCCCACTTGGGGAGTGTCTGTCCCGCCGGCAGGTGGCGAGGCAGGGAGGGGCGTGAGATTTGGGGAGTGGAGCGCTTCAAGGTCAAGGGAAACAAAACTTGGTGCTTTATTTTCACCATTGAAAAAACTGTGCTTGTTCATTAGGCGTAAAGAGTTCAAAATATTTGCACGGAGGCTGGGAATATTTGCAGAGGAGCTTGAGCCTGGCCACAAGTGGGGGTCAGGGTGGCTGGGGTCCCCAAAAAAGGGATTCCCAAGCTTGTGGAGGAGCCCCAATGCACTCTACTCCAGGAGGCATGGGTCTCATTGATTGGTGTCCTCGGTTCGGAAGCCTCACTAGAACACCAGGGCAGCTCTGGCCCCACAAGGCACTCATGCATTTCTGTCAAGGGTCTGAGGCCCTGGGGTTGACCAAAAGGATGACTATAGGGATGTCTCCCCTTATGGAGGTGGTGGCTATGAGATGCCTTTTCCCTGCTTTCTCAAGCCCCCTGGTCAAGGTGGGACCCCCAATGCAGAGTTCTTAAGGGAACAGAAATGTAGACCTCCTGTTCTCTCCCCTGCCTCTCCAGGAGACTCAAGAAGCCCAAAACTGGGGGAAATGGGTCTAGGTCTTCTCCTGTGCATCCCTGCAGGAAACAGGGCACTAGAGATCGGGGAAAATAGGAGGGGTCTGGGAACTACCTCCAAAGCCAGTGTCTGACTTCCAGCCCCTTTAGGTAGTCTCCACTGCTTTCAACTAAGCTGGAGTACTCAAGTGCCTGCTGAGAATGAAAAGGAGGTGGAGAGAAAATCTGCTGATCCCCACTGAACCTTGGAACAAATGTCAGCACACACGGAAAGTCAACAAGCTCCATAAGTCCAGGTCACTTTCCATCTGAAAGGTGTGCAACTCTGCCAGGGGCCAGAAAATGTGGGTGTTGGATGGAATTTAGCAGTCCCACTTCCTGCATGGTCACTAAGGAAACTGGATCCCAGACAGAAGCAGGGGCTTGCTAAGAAGAGCTAGAAGAGGCATTCAGGACACCAGGATCCAGCTCTCCTTGGCTCCCTGTGTTCCTCCTATCTGCAGAGTCTCTCAGACAGCCTTGGAGAGGACTAGCCTGAAAAGGGAGATGGGAGGGATTGGTCACTACCATCAGGGCAGAGGAGGATGCATGGGTGGGAGCACCCAATTCTGGGGCCTATTGGCAATGAGCTTTCCCTGAATTTCTAGTGCAGAATTGATGGTGGAGTCACTGGTGCCATCACTGGTGGAGGTTCAGTCTTTGGTCCTGAAGACAGTGCTCACATTGGGAGCTCTAACTGGACCATGGTGTTCATGTTGCTTTGAGCCTGAATCAAGCCACTTTCCTTTTGTTTGCACACTTCTAAGGAACATGATGCTCAAGGGAACATGCCTTCTCTGCACCAGCCAGGCACCAGTAATAATCATCTGGAGCACCAGGAGATTAAGGATAGAAGTAGGCTGGGTCTGAAGAAGAGCCTGGGGGATCCAGTAGCCATGCTCCTGGCTCTTCCAGCTCCAGTAAGACCCAAAGATTCTATCAACAGCTATAAAGTACCTCTCAGGCCATTTCTCCCTTTGGCCATGGGCTTTCTCCTCAGGCAGCCATGTACACTTAAATCTTCTGAAGAAATACAATTTCCTCAGCTATTTGCTAAGTTCCTTAGTCTTCTCTTATCACCTGAAAGACCATGAGATGGAAATGGAGTAAGGTGGGGATTAAGGGGATGACGCTCTAATGAGAAGTGTCATGGAAGAGAACAGAGTCCAGCTAGTAGGTGTTTTTCCCAGATTTATGGAGAAAGGATATTGGGATGGTGTTGGAATCTAGTAACTTTTCATGTCTCTGTTCTCCTGTCCTCACAGCTGTCTGCTTAATAAGAGGTTCAGAAAAATCAGGGTAATTTAGGAATAATGATACCCTATTTGCTATCGCTAAGAACTTTCTGGACTCTCTGTCTCTCCAGCCTCCAACCCTCAACTCTTGAGAGGGTTCCCAGAGAGACCACAAAATGAACCAGGCAGACAGTATGAATCCTCACGTCATCCAGTGAGGTAGAGGAAGTGGAAATGTGGGTGTGCTGCTTCTCCCACCTCCAAGGAGAAGAAAACTGAGGCACAGAGGAAGAAAGTGATTTGCCACAGTTATCAAGGAGCCAGAGGCTGGCTGGGGGCACAGAGCCTCTCAGGGTTATCCCCAGGACTCACTGAAGTACAACCATTAAGACATCCCAATAGAAGGTCAACTTCACTCTTTAGTCCATGGTGTCTGACCTCAGTCCATCTGGAGCC
Source organism: Crocidura indochinensis (assembly GCA_004027635.1). Classification (NCBI taxonomy): domain Eukaryota; kingdom Metazoa; phylum Chordata; class Mammalia; order Eulipotyphla; family Soricidae; genus Crocidura; species Crocidura indochinensis. The sequence goes on along the minus strand of PVKC010004078.1, from coordinate 5,187 downwards.
AGCCTGAAATACTGACCCAGTCTAAGTGTCAATCACCTATGGTCACTCTTCTGCAATCTTTATTTTCTCCTTGAGTTTTTTTTTTTTTTTTTTGCTTCAGTGCCAAATGGATGCCTCATGAGTGAGCATGATTATAGTCAACATGGAGAAGATGGACCCTGCTGCCATGAGGAAAACGAGGGTGACTGTGAGGAGTTGGCTGGGACTAAGGAGAGGAGCACTGAAACTGGGACCTACCCCTCTAAAACAAGATTCCCCCTTGACCTCAGAATAGACTGCACTCAACCACATCCACAGGGACCTATTGAAGCCCATCACCTGCTCCTTTACTCCTCCCCTTTTCCATTCACTCCCTCCACACTCTGTGCACTGTAAACATGAGAAAAACAAAAGCAAAAGAAAAGATGAACCAAAACAGAAACACCACCCCTCCTCCCGACTCCCAAGCTGGGAAGGAAAATAGTACCTTCCTTTTTCACCATAAACAAGATTTGGCTTTCTGTGTTTTTTGTTTTTTGTTTTTTTTTTTCACTTTTGATTCCGTGTCCCTTTCCACTCAGAAAGACGGGAAGATTTGGGCTGTTGTTGGTTCAGTCAGGCACCAAAACAAGAAACTCATGAGAAATATTTGGTGCAGATTTGTAATAGTGACATGTCCACCACAAGATGACTAGAGCACCACACACAACATTTTTCTTAAGCTAACATGCTCTGGCTGCCATCCACAGAAATAGCTAGAGACCCCTACATGGTTTCTACGTGGTCGAGAGGTATATATACAATCCTTTGAAGGACAGGATTGAGGGGCCGTACTAAACAGCTAGGTCTTGTAGGGTCACACCTAGATTTTCAGCAGCAGGGGGCCCCCCTTCCCACCCACCCCCCGCTCTGGGCACGGCCAGCTCCCTCCCTTCCGCGTAGTGAGGGCATGGGGACAGTCACCACTCTGGGTGGGCGCCTCCTGCCCCACCCCACCTTCCCCTTTTGACACTGACTCCACCAACTCTTTCGACAAAATGTGCTTGCAGGCGCATCCTCTACATCAAATGGCTCAGAAGGCAAAGTTTGGCTGCAAGGGCTATGGCCGTGGGGGGACCTGGTGAAGGAAAATGGGGTGTCCACTGGCTAATTCTTCCTTCAGCTGTCAGCTCCCAGTTGTGTCTCAATGTCCACTCGGCAGATGGGGCATTTTTTGCTCATGGCCAGCCACTGGTCCACACATAGTTGATGGAAGAGATGCATGCAGGGGAGACGCCTAGAAAAAAAAGAGAAGAGAGAGAAACTCAGAGATATGGGAGATGGAGAGGGCCAGGGATACTCAAGAACCAGGAGACTTACTCCAGGATCACTAGGGAATTGTCTTGGTAACCTGGCTCTTGAGGGAGGCTCTGCTCCATTGAGTAGACAAGACAGTAAAGAGAAGTCTCAAGTACTCTTCCTCTTCTAGGAATATATTTGACATAAGCTTTAAAGTCCTGATTTTGACACACTTCGATCCATCTGGGCTAAACAGCAATTGCTTTCTTACCTTTCAAGTTCTTGAGTCCACATCTATAGGCACTGTGCTTCTAGAGCATTCTATAAGACCCTCCACTACAACTATAATGATTGCATTGGCACATTACACACACACACACACACACACACACACACACACACACACACACACACACACACACACACACATGCAAGTAAGCACCAGACACTCAAAATGTGATGATCACTAACATCCTCATGAAAAGGAAAGAGAACCCAGGTCAGCCTCCTACCTCACATCTTCTCCATCTTCCAGCATAGATAGGCAGATTGTGCATTTTTCATCTGTGTCTGACTCTTCCCCCTCCTCCTTCTTTCCTTTGTTGTCCTGGGGTCTTCTCTATAAGAATCAAAAGAGAAGCATTTTTTACATGCAGCAACCTCATCTGGAGGTCATTGCTTTTCCATCCACAGCCTCCTCTGAAAAAGGATTTCATCTCACATGAGTTCTCATCATACTCAACTGTGTGTGTCATTCCCAAACCCGACTCTGAGTCCTCCTGACTCTTTTCCCCTTGCAGCAATATAAAGAAGATTAAAGTCAAGTGTAGTAGTAGAGGTCAAGTGAACCATGCTTGTGTCATCCTAGGTTTAAACATGATACTGTCCTGAAAGCATTTGCTTTGAAAACAAATTGATACCAAATGGCTCAAACCATCACAAAATGATGGCTTTGTGTATAAAGTTTCCCCCTTTGTGTCCATGTGTTGGATGCCCATGTGATGCAGTTCCCAATCCGCCTGGCAGACAGAAGTTCCCACAGAAAAACTGTTCTGAAGTTGTTTATAAAGATTTCTCTTTTGTGTCCATGCTTCTTTCTATTCTCCTAACCTATCCTCCCAAGCTTCAAGTCCAGCATAATTCATTCCCTTTCTGCATCCCTTTCTTTCTTTCCTTTCTTTCTTCTTCATTTCTTCCCTGCTTCCTTTCCTCCCTCCTTCCCTGTCTCCCCTCCTTCCTTCCCTCCAATCTCCCTTTTTTTCTTCCTCGTTTTGTCCTTTCTTTCTCCCGTCCTCAATTAATGTGAATTCATTCATTCATTATGAAGAAAAAACTCCACAATCTGGCATTACCTTACATAATTTGTTACACACATTTGCTTTTATATTTTTGGTGTTCTCTTTCAACCCAGAAATTCCTTTAAGATAAAGAACTAGTCCCAACATAGGGTTGGCCATCATTCAGGCTTTATGTTTATATTTATCCAGAAGCCTAGAGTAACTCCTATTTCCCTCACCATCTTGTTCTACCCCCCCCCCAGGGCATACACCTGACTTGTCATAATTTCAACAGGCAAGAAGTTGGTAAGGAGAAGAACAAACATTAATATAAAAAGTTGAAGCCGACGAGGTAGCGCTAGAGGTAAGGTGTTTGCCTTGCAAGCGCTAGCCAAGGAAGGACCGCGGTTCGATCCCCCCATATGGTCCCCCCCAAGCAAGGGGCAATTTCTGAGCACTTAGCCAGGAGTAATCCCTGAGCATCAAACGGGGTGGCCAAAAAACCAAAAAAAAAAAAAAGTAAAAACATGTTGAATCAATGGCATGAGCTAAAAAATAATTTAAAAAAAGGTAAAATTAGGAAATAAAAATATTTCAAATGTAAAATTCTTGATAAAATGTGAAAAAATAAACAGTTAATATGTATAAAATAATCTAAAAACAAAAAGTATGTTTTGCAGAGTAACAGCATCAATTTTAAAACATACAACCAATATAGTCCAAGTATTCTGTGTTCCTGAACTTAGCATCTAGTTGTCAAGCTTAGCAGCTCAGGTCAAGTGCTACCTGGAGTGACCCCAGCAATCAAAACACTGCAGGGTAGCTCCCAAGTAGACAGAGAAAACAGGAGGAAATAGGATCATATTTTAAAAGATTGACATTTAATGATCATAGACTCTGAGGCTAGTGCAGCAAGTAGAGCATTTGCCTTGCATGCAGCCACCCAGGGTTTGATTCCTGAAATTCCATATGGTCTCCCAATCCTGCCAGGGGTGATTTCTGAGTGCAGAGCCAGGAGTAATGCCTGAGTACTGCTGGGCGTGACCCCAAAACAAAAACAAAACAAAAATAGACTAGAAAAGTAAAACAAAATGAGAATAGTAAGCTCAAATTAGTGACTCTAAAACGAAATTGTGAACAATGAAGATTAAAAAAAAACAATAGAAAAAAGCATGAACTAAATAATAATGGCACTCAGGATTTTCATTTTCTTTAATTCTCCAGAGAAATGACACTATTCATGCAAATGACACTATTCATGATGGAAATGCTGTCATTTCCTCAATGAACACCCTATCTGTAACTGATACCTGGTAGATACTCAATAAACATTGACAGAAATCATTTCAGGGCTGACTCAAATGTGTCTCTTTGAGGAATGGCATGAGCTAAGATTCATGGCAACCTGGGAAAGCCTAGAACCCATGGCCTGCTGTTAGAGTACAGTTCTCATTCCTTAACAGTGACCAAGTGTCAGGTGTGATGCTGAGACATGGTTTTGCCAATGTCTCACTAAATCCCCTGAGCACCCAATGTGACAGCTACACATACATCATTCCCCTCTTAGAGAAAAGGAACAAAACAGAGTCCAGGAAATTTGTTTTTAAGTCATGCTGCTCTAATGTGTTTGAGGACTGAATAGTTTTGTCTGTCCCTATAAATCAATTATTTAGCAATAGAAGGTGAGGCCTTTCGGAGGTGCTTAGGATTAGAAGAGGTTATGAGAATGGATCAAATGTGATTAGTGCCTTGGTAGGAAGAGGAAAAGACACCAGAGTTTCTTTTTTTTCACCCTGTGAGGGTGCAGTGAGAACATGGCCAGAGAAGAAATTCCAAACCAGAAATAGGATCTGCCAATCTCCCAAACTTTGAGAAATCAATGCTTATTATTTAAGTTCCATTATTGTGCTCTCATTTTACATTTCTCCATGTTTGTCAAGCTTTTAATTCTCCAACAGAGATGAACTAATAACATTATGAATCTGTTTATAATAAACCTTACGATCAGTGTTAGTTTACTTATAAAATTAGCAGATTAACTAATGCCTCTAAGCCATTTTCAGATACAGAATAGTATCTCAGGTCAAACTTCAACTTAGTCACTTTGAGCTATGTATGGTGGATCCTTTATTTAATGCATTTTATTGGATTCAGAAAGCCTAGACTTAAGTATATTATTTATCTAGGATAGTTTTAACAGGCAAGTCAAGAATATAGAAATGTTTTTGTCTCACCCAAATGGAGATTTGCCTCCAATCAAAATTTAGTCTGGTAGTTAGGTCTTAAATGAGAGCTTGGAAAACTGGATTACTTTTAGGTCAATTACTGAGTAAGGGGGAAGGGACTCTAACCAAGTTATTCTGAGCACTCCCACTACTGTAAAACTTTTTAGAAATACTAGTTGAGTCCATCTTTTCAAGTCCATCTTTTAAATCCTATCTACCTCAAGCAATGACCGGACTCTGATAGAGAACAAGTCTACCTACTGTGAATCTAGTTTTAAGTAATTAAAACTTTTTTTTACAAAAACTAGACATTGGGAGCCGGGAGGTGGCGCAGGAGGTAAGGTGCCTGCTGCCTTGCCTAGGACGGACCACGGTTCGATCCCCCGGTTCCCATATGGTCCCCCGTGCCTGCCAGGAGCGACTTCTGA
>PVKC010004077.1:0-36755 GCA_004027635.1 Crocidura indochinensis | reverse complement strand
ACACAGAAAAATTAAAACTCTTTGTTTAGATTCACTCCTACCTCCATTTAATGCTAAAAAATCTATTGGACTTTAATGTATCTTTCTTTATTGCCTTGCATGTGCCCACTCAGGGTTGATTCCCAGCAATTCATATGATCACCCAAGTACTGATAGAAGTGATTCCTGAGTGCAGAGCCAGGAGTAACTCCTGAGCATTGCTATGTATAACAAAAAATAGAGATCTTATTTTTATACATCAAGCACCTGATAAATAAAAGGCAGCCCCATTCTATGTATCTGTGTTATCTATGTTATGTAAGAATTGAGTAAACAAGTAAAATTTGTCTTTGTTAGAATAATGGAACAGTAAAATCTTGTATTTGCCCCCAAATGGAATTTCTGTTTATATTTTTTTGACAAAACTCTGTACTGCTTTCTGAGATTATTGCACCACTATGAATTCCCACTAACAGTGTAGAAGGGTTTCTTTCTCTCCACATCTTTTTCAACCCCTTTTGCTTCTTATCTTTTGTCTAATAGTCATTCTCACAAATGTCAGGTAAAACTTAGTTGTTCTGATTTATATTTTCCACACAAGAAAAACGAAGAATCTTTTTCTGTACCTTTTGACAATCTGTGTGTCATACCTAGAAAAGAGTTTCAGATTCTCTGCTCATCTTTTTAAAACTTATTTGTTATGTTGAATTTTATTCTTTTATTGTTCAGTTTAATTAGTTTTTTTAGTATATATGGGTTATAACTCCTGTTAGAATGTGACATATAAATATCTTGCCTCATTTAAATGAATATCCTTTTGAAATTAATTTATAATAATATAATATATAATATTTATAAATTAAATAAAAACAATAAAATATAAATATAAATAATAAATAATATAATAAAATATAAATTAATAATTCTTTTTAAATTAATTTATCTATTTTGGTTTGGGGGCCACACCTGACAGTGCTTAGGGCTTACTCTGGGCACTTTGCTCAGGGATCATTTCTGGAAGGACTCTAGGGACCATAATTAGATGGCAGAGATATGATCTGGGTCAACAGCATGTAAGGGGAGCATTCTATGGCTCAGGCCCAGGATGCCAATTTATTTTTATTGTAGAGAAACCTGTTTGTTGTAGTCCATTTTTTCCATTTTGGTTTTTGTTTCCTTTGCCATTGAAGTCAAGACTCCAAATGCATCTCTAAGACTGTCATCTCTATTGTCATTATTTTCTTTCTTCTATGTCTTTTATGATTTTAGGTCTTACATCCAAGTCGTTAATCTGTTTTCAGCTAATTGGGGGTGTATGGTATTAGGTCATAGCTGGGATTCATTATTTTGAATGTGACTCCAGTTTTCTAAGCTTTATTTATGAAATAGACTTTCTTCCTTTTTAAGTTCTTGGCTTGCTTCTGTTCTATCTGTGGTTTTCTTTCTGGATTCTCAATTCTGTTCTATCTGTACATCTGTTTTTATTACATTATCCTGTCTTTTACTGAATTTAGAAATCTATTAGTCCACCAGCTTTTTCGTTCCCTTTGCCCAAGAGTATTTCAGCTACTAAAGTTTTTCCGTAGTTCCAAAAATATTAAATATTTTATTCAAATTCAATAATAAACTTCATTGGGACTTTGATTGGGATTGCATTGAATTTTGTTATAGAACCATTGCTGTAATAATAATTCTTCCAGGTTTTGAACACAAGATACCTTTTTATTTCTGTCTTCTTCCAACCACACATTATAATTTTCCATTTATTGGATTTTTACTTCTTTGGTTAAGTTTGTTCTAACATATTTATCGTTTTGATGAAAATATATGTAGGAATTTTCCTGATTTTTCTTTCTGTTGGAAAGAAACAAACTTTTAGTATATTAATTTTGTAGCCTGTCACTTTGCTGTATTTATTATTCCTAATGGCTTGTTACTAGAGACTTTGAGGTTTTCTATTTATATTTTCAAGTTACCTGCCAAGAATGAGAGTCTTACTTATTCCTTCCAATTTGGATTCCTTTTACATCCTTTTCTTGTCTGATTGCTCTTGTTAGAACTTCGAAATCTATGACAAATGGTAGTAGTCAGAATAAATATTCCCATCTTATTTTTGACATTTTAAGGAAAGCTTTCAATTACCTTTGCTTCTGATGCATGCTATATAGGTTTTTATTTATGGTATTTATCATGTTCATAGATTCTTTTATAGTCACTTTGTTAAGAGTTTGTTTCATTTTGGGGTCATACTTGGTAGTTTTAGGGTTTACTGTTCTCTCTGAATTAATCCTGGTAGGATGCAGGGATTACTCTTGGCTGGGCGCAGGGGACCATATATTGTGCCAATGATTGAACTAAGGTTAGCTGTGTGCAAGGCAAGCACCTACTGCTTAACTCTCTCTCTAGTTCTGTATATATGTATTTCAGGTTTCATCATAAAAAGATGTTGTATTTTTCATGTTTTACTGCTTCTGTTGAAATGATTTATGATTTTTATAATTTTTTGTTGATGTGCTATCTTATAGTTATTGATTTATATACATTGAACCAGATGAATCAATCCTTCTTGATCCTGCAGTGTGATACTTTTTAATCTACTTTTAAACTTGATTTACTGGTATTTTGTTGCATCAAAGTTAGAGAAATTGATCATTTTTTTTCCTTCAGTTTTTTGTCAGATCTTTTCTCCTAACTCTTCACCATGACAATGCTAGGCAGGATATGACTCCTTGGTAGAGTACATATCTCAAATGGGGGAAGGGCTCATAGTTCAAGTCACCTCAAAAAAAAAAAAACTAAAAGAAAAATCTGCTCTGTTCTCTGCTGTAGCACATTTCACCTCAAATTGCTGTTGTTTGTACCTCATTTACAACTGTTGCTCCCAGCAACTTGAGGAAAGGCACCATTTAACTCATTTTCTGTGATAGCACTTTTACCTAATATGAAGAATGATAGTGTCCACAAACACATCTTTTGCATCCCAGGTCTTCAGTAGTATTATCTTAGAAATGGTTATTGGCAAGATTGGCACTATTCCTGCTGAAAATGGAGCTCAAAGAAGTAAAATCACAGAGTCAGAACACCCTAGCCAGTACATATCGCTTACTAGATAGAGCCCAGCACTGTACCCGCTGCAAAATCAGAGCTCCTAGCTTCCAGTACTGTGCCCCATGGATGGCTTAGCACATGATCCTCATAAGCAGGTGTTACATTTATAAATAATAATAATAATAATAATAATAATAATAATAATAATAATAGTATATGTGGAATTGTGTCTTGTAAAAAAACTTTAAAAATCCATTTTGCAGTATCCAGATTATAAAACCCAAGTATACACATCACACATTCCCTACAGGTATTTAGTGACTTAATCCAATGCTGTAATTTTTGGGTTTGTTTTGTTTTTGTTTTTGGACCACACACCCTGTGATACTCAGGGGTTACTCCTGGCTATGTGCTCAGAAATCACTCCTGGCTTGGGGGACCATATGGGATGCCAGGGAATCAAAGTGTGGTTCATCCTAGATTAGCCCATGCAAGGAAGACGTCCTACCGCTTGTGTCACCACTCCGGCCCCCCAATGCTGTAATTTATAAGCAACACATTTGGTCGTTCAATACAAATCCACTTAAGTTTCAACTCAAGGAAGAATCATTTTGTAACATAAATTAATCATAAACTATCCCCTCCACCAGAAACAGCTAACCTTAAAAACCTGACTTTATGTGGCCTTTCTATTTGACTTTTATTCTCCGTGAACTGATTGATGTTTTATTTTACCCTAATTTTGAAGAAAATGCTTCATGAATCATTTTGTGAAACTATTATAGTAAAAGACTTAACTATTCCCTTGGTGGTATCAAAGTGAGCTGGAGAGCTATTAAAAGTAGCTGGATGTCTTCGTAGTGCTTTATTTTAAGCATAAGAACATTTTCTCAGACATTAATGGAGTCGTTTATGATTTCCAGATGGTTTGGTGGTTTTTTTTTTTTATTTAACGGTGTCATGTTTGCTAAAATAAATTGCCAGTTGTTTTTCAAAAAAATCTTTGGTACAGATCTGATCCAATTGATATCTTCATTTGTGAGTAAACACTTATGTTTCTAATATTTTGTGAGGGAAAACGATAACATTCCAGACAACCCAAAGAAAAAGAACTAATTTCCAAGCAAAGATCTTAAGTAATCCAGTAGCTTGACAGCAGGTTATTCCATCCTCCCACCCCACCCCCCACACACACAGAGCCAGTGAGCAAAACCATTGCGGTTGTGTGTTAACAAATAGCACCAATACAGATCAAAGAAACAAGTAATAGTTGCATATTTGTAAGATCTAAATTATGCACCGCTGATTTGCCAGCTCTTGGCTTTTGACTGGAAAAAAAAAACAATCCTTTTTTATAATATTGGCTTCTGTCCAGAGTCCGTATTCCTTACGGTTGGCAGGGATGAGATGTCCATCCCCTGTGCTCTTTGAATTTGCGCAACAATGCGTTCTGGCCCAGAGTTCCCTCATAAATAGCCTGTGCTCCCACACTCAAGGAGAAATCTGGGCAAGTGCAGTGCGCCGCTGAGAAGACCGCAGCCTGCTGCTCAGCCCGCGGGGGAGTGTGTGTGTGTGTGTGCTCAGCTTCTGTTCTGGCCTTGCCAAGATTGTTTACCTAAGCGCCAGAGATCTGCCTGCAAGAAAGCACCATGGAGCTGCCGCAGCCTTAGCAACGTGGAGCTAGCTCGGCGGTGCTGTTTGCTGTCTGGAAACCACTGTCCTTTAAGAAAATATAAACTCCTTCCCTCTTCCTGGCCAGCATCAGTAAAAATATTGTTTGCTGTCTGCTGCTAGCTGGAAGAGCCCCAGGAAATCATCTGATCTTTTATCTCCGAAGAAAAGTTCCCGAGTGCAGATGGATGGACGCTTTTTGCAAGCCAGCCACCAGCTCATATCCAGGGGCCAAGGAGCTATGGGGTTGTTTTTTGTGCTAGGTGCATCCATAGCTGTAGCTTAGGGGGTTACATCCCAAGGGAATGGAATTCCTGCAGGCATTTTCAGGTTCTGTTGAGCAGTAGCTATTTGGGGACATTGTGACTGTTCTTGCAGAGTCCCACCATGAAGATTCAGGAGCATCCCAGTCTGCCTGACACCAAACTGTCCCGGACTCAAGATTCTGCCGACCAGCCAGAGAGCTTTGTCTCCGAAGTGCCCCCGCTGGACCTGACTGCATTGTGCCATGAGAAGACCTGGGAAGGTAGGGTCGCCTGATCCCAGTATGTAATGGTGTAGCAGTAAGCGTGCGAGTGGGCTGTGCGTGCCAACACTGTGTTTCTCGATGACTCAAAGTCCTTTTACCCCAGCTCAGGAATGCGTTGCATTAAGTATTGCCAAGAGTAATTTCAATCCGAGCACGAAAATGTGTTTGTCCTTTATCTTAATGTCACCTTGCAGTTCCTTTTTCTTTTTCTTTGTGAACTCACAGAAAATGCCAGAGTGGAGAAAGATGCGTTGCATTTGCCTTTTAGTTGTCCCAGTGAAATTAGAAACTGCAGTGCATGTAGGATTTCGGATTAGCTGTTTTTTTTTTCCTCAGTATAACACATTTTCCCACTAGCACATGCTAACACAACTACATGTTTTACCTCCTTTATTAAATCTCCTTTCTATTTTCTAAAAGGTGTTTGGATTTGCTTTTCTTCTATGTTTGTTTTATGGATAGATTTTTAAATCAAGGTCGCAAACAAACATTAAGGGTTTGTTTATCGAGGAGAATAGAGAGTACACAGACGTCTCATGGAAGGCCTGTAAAAATTGTTTTAGATAGACTGTTTTCAAATATTTAGTTAAAAGGTGATAAATTTACTTGGAAAGAATAGGGTCTTCTGTCTTCGCTGTTCCAGGAAGGATCATGAGTAGGTTCCTGGAAAGGCTCTTTCTCCGTGTGCCTGCATCCATACAAAGATCAATTTATATCCAAAATAATAGTGTTTCTGCTTCCAAATAGCCAACTAGTTTGAAGACTGTAGAAGGAGAAATTATGCTACTTATTTCAGAAAAGTAGCTTGACTTCCTAGAATGACTTAGCAAACAACTACAACTGGGAAAGCCAGTCCTTTTCCAAAGTGTCTGGCTGTGCTGACTTCTTTAAACCAATACTGCCCATTAAATTAGCAATATTAGATGAAGAACTACAAAATGATCTAAGAAGATCCTGAGGTGAAAACTAGGAACACAAATGCTTCTGGCATCCCGTGCTCAGTAAAGCAAAAATAAGTTCTTTGTATCATAGGTCTCTGTTGCAAAATCCGAGGCATGTTGAGTGGGAGGGATGGAGAAGGAGACCCATATCATTGGGCTGTAGGGCTCTGATTCTTCAGATCTTCCCAGCTCAAGATGCATTCAGTGGCTTTTAAAATGCAAGAACCTGTTATTTAAATTTAAGTTATATATTTTGGGTACTACTTGCTTTTGTTCGTTTGGACAAAATCAGGTGCATTTTTAATTTATATGTTAAAAATAATGTTCCTCCTCATCCCCCAAAAAGTCCCAGGGTAGCTCCTTGACCCAAATAAAAGGGGGGAAAAGCACCACAAGTACCCCTGTATAAGGATTCAATAATGTGGTAGCCGAATGTACTTAACATAAAACTCCAAATGAAAGGTAGAATTTCTGGTGACAATTCAAATTAGCTACAAGAGGCAAGTAGAGTTCTCTTCCTCCTGAAAAGGACTGAATTTTATTTTTTAAATCTCTTTCAGTAAAAACTATATAAATCTGAAAATTCTCTCCAGAATGGTTGAAAACTGGTTTATGATTTTCTTAAAACAGTTTCATTTCTTAATAAACAGTATTTTCTTCCAAACAGATAATAATAACAATAATAATAATAAGGGCAAAATGTTTTATTATTGTACTGGGCAGCTAGATGGAATTATAAAAAAATAAATCAAGGTTATTAAAATAGTACACTTTACAAGCTTAGACTATGAGTTGTGTTACCCATAAAATGTTTACTTTTAACCTTTTTTTTGACAATTCATGTTATTGAATTTGGAACTATTTCACATCTACATGGATTCATTTAATCTGCTATCATCATGGATCTGTTTTCATCGTGGTTATGCTTTCAGTAATCATTGTTTCTTTTCTTTACTTTTCTTTTTTATTTTGGGCCACACAAAGCTCAGGGGTTACTCCTGGCTTTGCACTCAGAAATCGCTCCTGGCTTGACGAACCAAGGTCCGTCCTGGGTCAGCCACGTGCAAGGCAAATTGTCCTATCACTGCACCATCGCTCCAGCGCCAATCATTGCTTCATACATACTATAAATAAACCAAGTTACATGATGGCACTAAAACTTCAAGGATCAAACCCAGGGCCTCATACATGAAAGTCAAGTGCTCTACTAATGAGCTACTTTTGGACCGCCCAAGGGCTTTTTTTCCCTTTTAAGGAAAAACAGATTTTTATTTAGAGGTACTGAGAAAGGGGAGGGAGACAATAAGAGAAAAAGTTCTAAGTAACACACTCAGAAAGCATGGGCTTCTCCAAAGGTGAAGAGAGCCCTGATACACAACAACCTGAAGTAGGCGAGATGCAGATGACATGTGGTCAGGCACTGTAAAGAGGGCATTTTTAAGGAGCAAAAAAAAAAAAGAAAAAGAAAAACATACATCATTTATTTTACTCACCCGTTAGATTTATGAGTGACGAGTTAATAGTTCAAGGACTGGGATCAAAGTGATAGCACAGTGATAGGGTGTTTGCCTTGCATGTGGCCAAACTGGGACTATCCCTGGCATTCTATATGGATCCCTGAGCCTGCCAGGTGTGATTTCTGAGTGCAGAGCCATGAGTAATCCCTGAGTGCTGCCGAATGTGGCCCCAAAACTAAAATTAATAAAAATGATAGTTCAACGGCTAGTGTGCATATTATGCATGCCAGTGGTCTATGCATACATATCAGAAAACTGGCAGGAGTGACCTCTAAGCACCAAGCCAGAAAAACCACAGGATGTGTTCTAGAGTGATGCTTAAAGATAGCATCTCTTTGTCTGCAACCTAATGCTGTTGTCTCAGAAATGCTATCAGTGGTCCTTAAACTACAGCCCACAGACTACATATTTTATTTATTCCAGTTTTGTTTCTTCACTTCAAAATAAGAAATATGCAGTGTACATAGGAAGTTGTTCAAAATTTTTATTTTTACTATAGTATGGCCCTCCAATGGTCTGAGGGACACTGAACTGGCCCCCTGTTTAAAAAGTTTGAGGACCACTGAATACTATGCATGTATCCTATGCTATGCACATCTCCTAACCTCCCTCAATTTTTTATATGTTTGTCATAGGGGAAGTGATGCATATTAAAGGGTCTTAACTGGTCCTTAATGGATACTGATGATAAACTCAGAGATGTGGAAGGAAGGGAAGACTGTCAATAGGATATTAATTAGTACTCACACATCAGTGTGCAGATATGAGCCTAACTCAACACAAGTGAGGGTCTCCTCAATCCTCTCTCCCTCGGTGAAACATCGAGGGCCTATTTATTACATTGCTATGGAGGAAAATCAAATATATACAATTTAAGGATTCCCTTGGGTTGATAGTGAGAATTTGGACAATTGAATAGGATCACTGTTCTCAGATTCAATTTCGGACACTTTTATAAAACCAGGCCCCAGTCAAGTTTCTCTGTTCTCTATTTTTACCATTCTATGTTGTAACTGTGTGAGTACCTCTGAGCTCTTCACAAGTTCCTCCTTGACCCATGCTGTGACATCAAGCCAAGTCTCAATGACTCCAAAGTACCTATGGCTGGAAATGAGATGTGAAAGACATCCACACCCTTGATTCCGTACAGATTTCTTAGAAGTAAATTATGCCAGTAGCCCATTTTCTCTGGTTTAATGAATGGATGCAGCCAGAATTACACAGAACTGTGTTCCAGGCCCTCTCTAGCTTGGCTCAAAGTTCTCTGCCTCTCCCTCCACCTCTGTGAGTCTGAGTTGGAACTCCAATGGGACCTATTCTTTTTTACAACTTAGGTAGAAAACAAATTGCTTTTATCTGCAAATTGTTATGATGCTAGTTGACCTGGGTGGATTAATTTTTAATAGAGAGACCTGTCACACTTAGGTCCAGAGTTCTTTATGACAAGAACTGCTGCTAAAATAAAATTTCACTGACACAGAGAATCCTGGTCTCCATCTGAAAAAAATATATGAATTTAATGTGGTCCTCTAAAGTAAAAAGTTCACATTTGTTTCAAATATTTTTGTTCTTACCTTTAAATAATTTTCATACAACCTCCTTGTTCATTTATTTACACTATTATTAATATTGACACTATTAGTTTTTTTTTTTTTTTGGTTTTTTGGGCCACACCCGGCGACGCTCAGGGGTTACTCCTGGCTATTCGCTCAGAAGTCGCTCCTGGCAGGCACGGGGGACCATATGGGGAACCGGGGGATCGAACCGCGGTCTGTCCTAGGTTAGCGCAGGCACCTTATCTCCAGCGCCACCGCCCGGCCCGACACTATTAGTTTTAAGGGAAATTGTCACACATATGCATTATGTTTATATGTGCCACTGGATGATACTAGGCATCGACCAGCACGGCCTTCTCAGTGAAGTAACTGATCAAGAATGAAATCACAAGGCTGTTTTGACACAAAAGTAATCCAAATAGACCTATGCTAACTTCAAAGCATAGACCAACTATAACTCAGCTAAATTACTATTATTTTATTGTTCTATTAGGGCCATAATAATCTTTTTTGTTTTGTTTTGGGGTACCATCGGGGTGCTCAGGGCTTACTCTTGACTCTGCATTCAGAGATCATCCTGGACCATAAAAATATTTTACTGGTTGGGCATTGGTTAATAGCCACATATATTACACTCTTTGCCCCCCTCAAAAATTATAGAGACTACTTAGTTGATAACTAAAATCAAAATTAGCTTTTTTAAGGCCAATTCTGCTGGATCTGAGACCTAAAGTCATACCTCTTAAAGTTAAGTTTTGTTGAGCAGCAATAACCAATCAGCCATCACAGCTATATGCCAATCAGAATTAGTTTTGTCTTCTGTTCTGGACAAGCCTGCTAGCCTCTCCCCTTTCTTATGTGCCTTTTTGACACTGCCTTGAGGTGATTGCCTGTTTAGTAATTGTTGCAACCCTCTTAGTTCTTTTCTTGTCCTGGCTTTGCTCATAGTCATCCTTAGAAAAAAATATTTGTTGTCATATGTGAAAAAGATATTGTAGTTTTTTTTAATAATCTTATATTCTTCAACTTCCATGCTTAATCAAAATTAAAATCTTAAACCAAAAATCAAATTGTTTTTGGAACTTCTTTTCACACACTTCCCAATCTTGTTTTCACTTTGTTGTTGACAATTCTAAGAACATCAGTATAGATGATTAAACAATTCCTGTTCATCCCCAGCATCAGCCACCATGTCTATCAACATAATTCTGCCACCTTTTGATGTTTACTAGGCAAAAAAAAAAAAATCCTGCCTTTAACTTGGCTTTTTTGAATATTTATATTTTAGTATGTGTTCCAAAATAATTCTCTTTAAACTTTGAGAATCCATGTGAATATTCTCGTGAATTACTTTTTAATTGGGTCTCTCCTTTCCTCGCTCTTCTGTGAGTGAGAATATACTACACTGTGTATTCTTCAACCATTGGAGACCATCTTTCTTACTAAAATGCTTGGCTCTTTCTAAAGAGAAACAAGTCAGGGGATTTGGTTTCTAGACTCAACTCTTGTCATTGATTAGGTGTTTGCTCTTTGCTTCTCTGAAATTTAGTTTCCTTATCTGTAACCTGTTTCATTGAATCAGTTGTTCTTAAACCATAGTTCTATTTAGGATCACTTGGGTAACTTGGGCAAAAGGGATGGAGTGTGTGTGAGAGTGTGTGTGTGTGTTACAATTTTGACTCTCCCCTAAACTGCTGTTTGATCCTTTTCTGTGATCCTAATTTGCACCTAGGATGGAAAATAATGAGATTAGACAATGTAGGAAGTTCCAATCCACACTAATCTATGGTTTTTTGAATTATTGTTTTGAAAGTAAAATGTAGACTGAGCAATTATTTAAAGAGAAATTGTGTACATTTTATTTTAAAAGCTGAGGATAAAATTGTTCTGAATTATAGAATCTGGGAATTCTGTAATTCAAGAGGCCAGATGCTAGGCTTGTTTAAATTATAGTATATTATAATCTGTTTAAAGGGTTATATTTTTAATGAAGAAGATGTTAGAAATTAAACATGCTCAATCATCTGAGTTCTCTCTTTAAAATCTTTTAGATAGAATTTTTGTGCTGTGGAATATATGAAACAAGCACTCTACCTTCCACTAACCAACATCCCCAGACCTAGATACCATTTAAATATTAGTTTTTGGGTCACACCCGGCAGTGCTCAGGGGTTACTCCTGGCTCCATGATCAGAAATGGCTCCTGGCAGGCACGGGGGACCATATGGGGCACTGGGATTCGAACCGATGACCTTTTGCATGAAAGGCAAACGCCTTACCTCCATGCTATCTCCCGGGCCCCCCATTTAAATATTTTTAATGAGAAAGGAACGTATTGAGGTGGGTCAAAGAGTAAATAGAAATAATTGCCATCCTCTTCCCACCCAAAAATAAATAAATCAGATTTTATGCTAACTCCATATATTTTCTTTTTAAAGATTGTCTAAAATACACTGATTTGTCTTTGCTAAGGTACTTAAGGCTTTGGCTAATGTAAGTGAGCCTCTACTTTACCCTAGTAAAGAATGACTGCTGAAATTACAGGTGAAAAGCACCTATCTGCTAATCCCAGTCCACTAAGAAGCTCACAAAACAACTTACTGACCTCAGTGGAAAGTGCCAATTCCTAAATAATCATACATCTCACAGGATTCCTGTGATTGGTTGCTTCAGTGAAGATCTCCCTGTCTTGTTTTTGGGTTTTGTTTTTGTTTTTCTAGGCCATACCCAAACTTGTTCTAAGTAATTTATGGGGAACCAGGGTGGACCCTAAGTCAGACCTTTGCACAGCAAAAGCCCTACTCACTGTACTATCTCTCTGGCACCCTCTCTTGACTTTTTAATGATGTCCTGGTGTGGAAAAGATCTTCTCAGTGATTCATAGGTAAATTGGAAGTGAATGGTATGGAGTGCCGCCTTCAATTCTGTTCTTAACAAAGTCCTTGTAAATATCTCTTGCAAAATCAAGTAGGATGGAAAAAAATAAAATTTGAAAGTGATGATGGCTGTCGGTTTAGATGGGTGATGCCATTTGGAACAGAGTATCCTCACCTGAACCTGACATTCAAAGATGCTTTTGCTATTAGAATTTACGTGCATTTGCAGTAGTATTGAAATCATAGAACAATAACTATTTTGTAAAAGACATGAGTCCTTCAAGATCTGTAAGGTGTGCGCCTGACTTGTGCTTCCAAGGGGGAAATTTGAAATCCGACCTCCCCTCTTTCCCCAGAGCCTGCCCCCACCCTCCCCTCCTGGCAGCAGGAGAATGTGGACCCAGATGAAGCCTGCCTCTCCCCTCAGGCTGGACGCCTGATCCGCCAGCTACTGGAAGAAGACAGCGACCCCATGCTCTCTCCTCGCTACTACCCTTACGGGCAAAGTGCGCAGTACCTGGATGATACAGAAGTGGCTCCTTCTCCTCCAAATTGTCACTCATTCATGCGGTATGTGTGTTCAGAGCTCTGAAAAGTCAAAGTATCTCACGTATAAAATTAGAAAGGAGAGCAGCAGTTCTGATGATTGTCTTGATTTGACTTTCATTCTTTTGTTTTAGGGGGATTTGTTGAGTGAGAGGCACACCCAGAGTGCTCAGGCATACCCGGTTCAGGACTTAGGAATCCTCCCTGGGAGTGCTCGGGGTACTCTGTGGTGTCAGGGATTGGACTCTGGCCTCCTGCATGTGCATCCCATCCAGGGGCCTCAAACTCAATTTACCTGGGGGCCGCAGGAGGCAAAGTCGGGGTGATCCTTGAGTGCAAAGTCAGTAGTAAGCCTTGAACGTTAGGGGGTGTGACCCAAACAACTAAAACAAAACAAAGCAAAAAGATTCCTCTAGGGCAGAAACACAAAATGTTGTACAGAGGGCCGGAAACGGCCCGAAGACCTCGAGTTTGAGATCCCTGCCTGGCTCTCTGGCATTTTATGATGGTCTAATTCGGTAGAGGAGTAATTTTGCAATTCTCCACCCTAGCATGAACCCTCTGTGGTGTTTCGGTTGAACTAGACCCAACTGCTGCAAGATGTGGAATTTCATCCACACCTCCTTTCAGAAGCTCTTTCTGATCTGAGACCTGCAGGGTCCATTTGAACCCTAGGATCCCCCTGAATGGGCAGATGATGTCATATTCAGGTCACACTAACTCCAAAGTCAGCTTCCCTTCATTCCTGAGCTCTAAGGTTATTTGGCTTTTCCTGCCCCTGTTCATCTGGTGGCAACAAGAAAGTGATCCATGCTTGGCACCTCGCAGGCGCCGGAGTTCCTCCCTGGGATCCTACGATGACGAGCAGGAAGACCTGACACCTGCCCAGCTCACTCGAAGGATCCAAAGCCTCAAGAAGAAGATCCGCAAGTTTGAAGACAGATTTGAAGAAGAGCGGAAGTACAAGGTAAGTTTCCTACCCAGGGCCTAGCCATCCAGCTTGTCAGCAACTCGAAGGAGTAATAAGTGTCTAGGTGATTTTCAGGAATGTCCAACTGAAAATGAGAAAAGTTGAAAATAGTAAATTTTCACAGTTCCCTGAACATCATGTATCTGCATCTTATACCAGTGTCTCCTTCCAAACAAATTGAGTGTATTAGCTTATGTTTTGAATTTATGAGTAAGCAGGAATAGAGGAAAAAAACCTAGTCAATTCAGTCTTCGATTTGGCTTAAACTTAATTCAGGGTTATCTCCTAAATGCCATTAGTGCTGACTTCTTTCTACATCCAACTGTATTCTTAGTTTTACTCCAAATAATGACAAAAAGGAATTTTTCAAGGAGTGTGAATTTGGGGGGCTAAATCACTCCCCGGGAGGAAGGGCCTGAGACAGGGTTGCTATGAGAACTAGAATAGTCATGAGGAAGAGTTTGAGGATCAAGGGGCTTCCAGCCTGCTTCCTCATCTGAGAGTGAGAGAAAGCATGAAGCCTGAAGCATGGGGCCTACCCAATAGATCTTCCACTCTGCCGTTATATACTCCTGTCTCCAACCATCTCAGCAACCATTGACATAATTAGAAGTTAACTAGTCTGTTTAGGGAAGTCATTAAACAGTAAGTTGTTAGCAGGAAATAGTCAACAGGAAGCGAATAAAAGGAAGAGGAGGCTAGGGGCTAAGTATCTACACATGCAGTGTAAAACAACTGTTTTATTATATTCAGCTTTTAATTGTGTTAGTCTGTTGACTAGAATACTGCAATTAATGGTAATGAGTCTGTGGCCCTCAAAGAAAAGGTCATGTGCATAAATTGAGGATTTTGAATCAAAATATTGGGAAACAGAAAATAAACAGATTGTAAAAGAGAATGAAATTGGGACCAGCTTTAGGTCATTTGCCTTACATGCAGCTGCCCAAGATGGACCTCTGATATCCCATATGGTTCCCCCAAGCCAGGAGAAATTTCTGAGCGCATAGCCAGGAATAACCCCTGAGTGTCACCGGGTGTGGCCAGTGAGACATAGAGGGAGAGAGGGAGAGAGAGAGAGAGAGAGAGAGAGAGAGAGAGAGAGAGAGAGAGAGAGAGAGAAAGAGAGAGAGAATGAAATTATATTTGCAAAGTTTGCTAAGATCACAGTTCATTTCATTCAACCATTCCTCCCACCCAAAACAAGGTGATCCTCAAATGCTCCTTTTGTGTGTGTGTGTCCCATGATTGATTCCAAAATAGTTCATATTCCTTTTTCCAGCCTTCCCACAGTGACAAAGCAGCCAACCCAGATGTTCTGAAATGGACAAATGACCTTGCCAAGTTCAGGAAACAGCTTAAAGGTGGGTCGAATGCTCAAGCTATAGCTTTTTATAAGACAAAATAGATTCAGAATCCAAGAACCCCTTTATGCCAAGTCTTCCCGCTGTACTCTTCAGAAAAGACTGATTTCTGGAAACAGCTTCTCAGTTCTCTGTGTACTCAAATGACTTTCTCCTTTTTTCATAATTTCAGTTATGGGGAAACTCAGATCAGTCAAACTGAAAATTCTGCCGCATTTTTTTAAATCACTAATAAAAGGGCTTCAACTTAATACTTAAATAGCTATTTAATCCAAGACTTCATTTGTTGCAGTGTTAAGAAAAGACATAGACACAAAAATGAATCGGAAAGGGTTTGAGCTCTACATCCCAAAGAACTTGCTAAATATTAGGAGATTAAACATTAACGAGTAAATGAAATACAAAATGAACATATTTCAGGAAAAATGGTATATAAATAATGCAGAAAATGTTGACCAGAGGTTGAGTTTGATCAGTAAATACTTTTGAACACTAATAAAGAAGAGCAGAGAGAAAGCTCAACAGTTGTGTGCAGACTTTGCATTGAGAAGGCCCAGGTTTAATCCCCAACACCTCATAGTCCCTAAGCACCACCAGGAGTGATCCCCAAGAAAGGAGATAGAAATAGCCTTAAAGCATACCAAGTATGTCCCAAAATTCTCCCAGAAAAGCTAAATAAACACTAAAGAACATATAGAGGAAGAATATCTGAAAACATGAATGTAAATATTTCAAGTATTCCCTGGAACTGGAGTTAGAGAGACAGCCTGTGAAATATAAAAGACATGGTCATTATTCTTGGTAATAAATAATAACCTTAGGTTTGGGGCTAATATAATTATATTTTCCCAAAAAACAAGTTAAGAGAAATTAGATTAGAGAAAAAATTTTCTGGATTTTGGAAATATTCATACTCACCTTTCTTACACCCAAATTTTTCCAAATAGACTCAAAACTGAAGATATCTGAAGAGGAGCTAACCCCAAGGATGCGACAACGAAGTAACACACTCCCCAAGAGTTTCGGTTCCCAACTTGAGAAAGAAGATGAAAAGAAGCAAGACTTGGTTGATAAAGCAATAAAGCCAAGCGTGGAAGCCACACTGGAATGTATCCAAAGGAAGCTCCAGGAGAAGAGGGCAGAAACCAGCCGTCCTGAGGACATTAAGGTGGGGTGGTTCTAGAAGATCCTATGCTGCTGCCCATCTGATTTATACTAATTATTATGCTAGCAACATGGGACTGAAATGGAGGTTTAAACCTGCTTAATTCTTGTTTTACACATTCTTAGAGACTTAGAGCAGCAGGTGGCAGTCCCAAGTGCTGCACTGTCCAAACTTTGGTTTTCTCACTGTGAGTTTGAGAAGAAACCTATTAGACAGATTGTAGAACAAACATGTCCAGGATCCTAAAGAGTTTGTTGCCTTTCTAAGGCTGGAGGATTAGAGACAAAGCTTTGGGACTGCGTCATTCCTAACTGTATTCATTTCTTGAGCCATTAAGCTAAGCTCCACATGGCTTCCTTACTTAGTGTCCAACTCCCCTCTGCTGCCAACTGGAAATACAAGCAAGCGGTGATTGTTTTGCTGTGCTGTTAGCATTTCTAGCAAGAGGTCAGGAAGGGCTCATTCCTGGGTAAGCTTGCTAGAACTGTTTGATGAAAATTCTGTCTAGTTATTTCTCTAACTAAACTCATCACTCTTTATTTTGAACTGTCCTAATAATGAGAATGTGTGAGGGAAATGGAGAGCCTGTCTAGAGTACAGGCGGGGTGGGGGGGGGGGGGGAGGGAGATTTGGAACAATGGTGATGGGAACGTTGCGCTGGTGATGGGTGGTGTTCTTTACATGACTGAAACCCACAATTATGTATGTAATCAAGGTGTTAAAATAAAATATTAAAAAATAAAAAAAAGAAAATTCTGTCTAACCTTAGGTTAGAAATTTTGCCTAAATGAGGAACTGGGACATTCACAAATGTTCCCCAACTTTCATTTCTCTTTCCTTGTGTGTCTATAGGATATGACCAAAGACCAGATTGCAAACGAGAAAGTAGCACTGCAGAAAGCTCTCTTATACTATGAAAGCATTCACGGCCGGCCGGTATGTCAATGGATTAACTTTCTCACTGAGGAGCAAGCTCTGACTTTCAGAATTATTGTATATTCATATTCTTGTCAATGAACAAAAATTTTTTATATTAAGGAGCTCACTTTATATTTCCTCTTGTTTGGGTTTGTTTTGGTTTTTGATTCTGGTTTTGGGGCCCCATCTAGCTATGCTAAGAGCTTACTAGCTTACTTGTAACTCTATACTCAGGAATCTTTCCTGGCTGGCCCAGGAAACCATCTGGGGTGCCAGGAATTGAACTTGGGTCCAGCAAGCACCTTACCACTGCTGTACAATCATTCTGGTACTAGACACTCTTTATTTTCACCATAATTTCTGCTTCCTAGATGTATAAACTGAGGGAAAGATTCCACTGATTTCTGAATCTAAGTTCCAAAGAAAAATTAATTTCTAGGCTATATTTCATCCCTAAAGTCTTGATACTAGGGGTAATGGTGGAAGGGGATTGACATACAAAGTGCATTGAGCGTGGTGATATCCTGGCCTATGATAACTGGCAATAGGATCAGCCCTGAAATCTCTTCAATATGGTTACAACCAGTGTTTGGAGAGAAATTCCAGCTGCCATTCAAAACCCAAAGTGTAAGGAATGTAAAATATTGCCTCTGCCATTTCATAATGACAGGAAATTTTTTGTGGTGATTTGCTAATCCCATTTTGTTGAATGTTTGTGGTTGGCTCTGGCAGATCTGGGCAGGAGAAGAGTACACATTAGCAGAATAGAATTCTGCTTTCTTCTTTAAGGAATTGGAAATATCCTTGTCAATGACTCTTTGTAACATTCTTTTCATAATTTCATCAGGAACTCCACGCCCATGGAAGGATTATCCTATAGCCAAAAGCATATGTCTCTTTCAACCCCCCTCTATAATTAAATAATGGTGGTAATCCTCTCCTTTCATCTAAAGGAGGCCCACTTTTTTATTTTAATTTTTGTTTGTGGGTCACATCTAGCAGATTAGCACATACAGAGACCATTTGGGGTACAAGATGGAACTGAGACTAACAATGTGCAAGATAAGCACTTTAAGCCCTGTCCTAGCTTACCTGACCTAAAATAGGCAATTTTAAAAGAAGCTTCCAGAATAATATGCTTGGTGCACACATCTTCTGTGTGTGCCAACTAAACTGCCCGTAGAATGTCCTCCTCGGTATTTTGATCCTGAATCTATCAGATTTAACTTCAAAACCAACAAACGAAAAGGATAGAGCAGAGAGTGATTGATTTTACTGTCCTGTCCCTGCAGTGGAAAAACATTGGTGTTCTGGGATAATGGTCTTATATCTGAAGCCAAATTGGAGTTTGGCTTATTTAAAGGCATTGAACCAAATGTTAAATGCATCAGAGATCAAACATATTGTGCAACTTTGTTCTTCTCTGCTGGAGTAGTCAGAACTTGCAGAGGTGGAACTGAACCTCTAACCAAGGGAAAATCCTTTCTTCGCTATGTGCTCAGAACCAGAAAGTGTCACTGCTCTTCTTTGAGGAGGAGATATAACTGTTGAATTTCTTTATTAAAGGTTTCTGTATTGTACTGCATAGATCAGTGATGACACTATAAAACTCCTATGAGGACATCCTAGGTTGGGCCTCTCAGAATGTTCACTCTGCTTTGTTTAGTCATGATCCTCCAGCCACTTCAGGAGCTGGTGTGTCCCACTCACTTAAGCACTCAGAGTTGGAAGTACTTGTTGAGATTCAGAACCCAAACCTCCCAGGAACTGAGTAGCATCCCAGAGCCTCGGTACTCGTATGCATAATTGTGATAGGTCATCATAATACCCACATGACATAACACACACTCATCATTTCATCTACAAAGTCTAGCTGTAAGTTGGCTGACAGTGGGCAGGTAAATCTGAATCAGTTATGAATTACTTAATGAATCAGTAGAAAGAATATATAGCGTTTAGTCTCCTTCATCTTAGCTATATGAAATACTAGCTCTTCACCATGCCTGTCACTTTCTCTATCCATTCTTTTAAGTAAAAAAAAGAAAGAACATTTTGGGGGGAAATCTAGGTTCTAGTATCTCATATGAAAGGGAACAAAATCTGGTGCTCAGGGATAATTCCTGGCAAAACTCAAAGAATCTTTTGGGGTGCCAGGTATTGAACACAAAGCAGCCATGTGCAAACCTGCAGTCCTATCTCTCTTGCTTTCTGTGTAGAAAGCTTGAGAGTCACAAATCACTGTTCCCAAGTCAGACTCTGACTGTTTGGAACATGGTGCTCCAGCCACATCAGGGAAATCAGAGTTTATTCAGTTCTGACCAGCCTGCAACTCATTCTTAGATCTATGGTATGCCTTGGACTCTGGACTGTAAATGCCATTCTGGTGATATTCCTCTTAAAACAGAGATTCATATACCTTAGGGATAAACTACCCTCCCAAGTTCCATTCTGTATTTCAGATAAGAGGATGCTTAGAATTTAGAAATCTTTGCACGCTTTACATATTTTGGTATGGAAGAGCAGCAGCTTTTGAAATCAGGAGCTTAGTTTCTCTCTGACTTGAGAAAAGAAAGAGGCAGAGCAGCCAGGGATGGTGAAGGGCCAGATGAATGTCTATGGGAGTTAAGCTTCATTCCTCCTCCCTGTCTTTAGGATCAATCCTTTATTTTGATCTTCTTAATTTGATAAATTGGGGGGTACGTTTTATTTTTATATTTTGTTTTCTATTTTTATCTTGGGGCTATAACAGGCAATGCTCAGGGGTTACTCCTGGTTCTGCGCTCAGGAATAACTCCTTGTAGGATTAGGGGCCTTATGAAATGTTAGAGATCCAACCCGGATGTGCTGCATGCAAGAAAAACACCCTAAGTGCTGTAATATCACTCCAAATCCTTAATTTTATAAATTTGATATGTTGTATACATTTTAAGTATATGAAGTGTTACTTTGATACATTAGTATACTTTCTATTGGAATGATTCTTACTACCTTTCATACTCATATCATTCAAAAGATTTGATATACTGGGTACCAAATCTCTATAACTATTTTAGTACTGATTACAATTTTATGCACCTAAGCATGAGACCTCTAATTGACCTCAAGTTATTTTTACTTTTTTATCAATAAAGCTTTGTAATTTATAATATATTAATGATGACTTCCTGTATATATAATTCCAACACCACACCTCTTACCAGTGTATTGACCTTCTTCTCATAGGAACCCAATGCCACACACACACACACAATTGAATGGATCAGTTTTCCCATTTTACCCATTGTGTTGCCTTTGTCCCTTTGTTACTCCCTTGCTGTGTATCATTAAATCCTACAAATTAGAGAAATCATTCTGTACCTGTCCTTTTCCTTTTGACTGACATCACTCAGAATAATATCCTCTAATTTCAGCCATGCCATGGCTAATGGCATAATTCTATTCTTTCTTAGAGCTACAGAGCATTCCATAGTTATGGTACTGTTAGTTTTTAATGGTTTGCCTTGTCTTTAAAGCTCTCATAGAAAGAATGTCACATAGATTTACCTTTGTCTGATTCGTCTCACTTGGCATGAATTCATGGTCCAGCTATGTTATTTCCAATGGCAGCACATTCTTTTTTCTCTTGGATGACTAATATTCCTTTTGGGCTCACATCTCATTTTTTAGTGCCATGCCATTTACATGGCCTCCCTGCTTTGGCTTTTGAACAAGGTAGGGCTGTGATGAAGTGGATGTTTCTGGAATCCATCTTTCAGACACTTTTATTTCCATGCCAGTCTACGATACTGAATCGTCCATGTAATCTATAAGCAGATGTTCCTTGAAAACATATTATTTGCCAGACTTTGTCCATAAAAATACAGTTTTGGGGGGCCGGGCGGTGGCGCTGCAGGTAAGGTGCCTGCCTTGCCTGCAGACCATGGTTCGATTCCCCGGTTCCCCATATGGTCCCCCGTGCCTGCCAGGAGCGACTTCTGAGCAAATAGCCGGGAGTAACCCCTGAGCGTCACCCGGTGTGAATCAAAAAAAAAAAAAATACAGTTTTGGGGGTTGGAGCAATAACTCAGCAGGTAGGACATTTGCTTTGCAAGCAGCCAACTCAGGTTTGACACCCAACATCCCATATGGTCTCCTGAGCCCGCCAGGAACAATTCCTGAGTGCAGAGCCAAGAGTTACCCTTGTGCACAGTTGGGTGTAGCTCAGAAATTAAAAAAAAATGTTTGCCAATCGTGTAATAAAACACAGGCTTTCATCTACCTAGACCTGGAAAATAGTCACTTGTCTGAGAATTCTGAGGTTGTAGAAATTTTAAGGTGGGACCTCATAGCAGGCATGGTTTTGATTTAGGAAAAGTGATAATGATGAAGCTGGAGTATATATCACAGATCAGGCATCTGCCTTGCATGTGCCAAATGAGTTCTATCCCCTATAACCTACATGGTCCCCCAAACCTGCCAGTAGTGATCCAGAACACAGAGTCAGGTATAAGCCATGAGCACTTCTAGGTGTGCCCCCAAAAAATAGTGATAATGGTGCTGGAGTTAGCCAGTTTGCTAATGCAAAGTGTGTATATTTTCCTATTCATTAAATACTGAAACCATTTGAATCATGTCAAGAGAACAGTGACATCATTTGATCACCCACATGTTCTTTCCGAATCCCAAGCTTGCAGCCAACTTATAGCTCAATCCCAGAAACAGACTTCTCTGCAATCTTCTTGCTTCTTGCTTTTCAGGTAACCAAGAATGAGCGTCAGGTGATGAAACCACTGTATGACCGATACCGGCTGGTCAAACAGATCCTGTCCCGAGTCAACTCCATCCCCATCATTGTGAGTATTAAACTCTGTCCGCCCAGCTGACAGGATCTTGGCTTTGTGGGCAGAACATTAAGCATCTGCTTTCTCATTATAGATAGATGAGGCTTTGTGTTAAATCAACCCTAATATCCACTGTCAATAACCTTTAGGGTAAATCATGTATCAGAATTATAAGGCTACATTGGCCCAAAGTGATCATATCTGAAGTTAATCCTTTTTTTGTTGTTGTTCCTTCTGAGATGCATGCTTTGACCATAACCACACATGTCATGTGAACTAAGCTGATTCCTGGGGATATGAGCTTCACTTTCTCCTGCCTCTCTACCAGCCTCTCCCTGGTCTCTAGGACCTGAGCTCTCTCTTTTCTCCTGTCCACAAGTTCATTGCATAGCCCATGGAATCAAATCCCAGGAGAAACTTTGAAAGCAGTTTAGAATAGCATCAAGCTCTCTGGAACATTTTAGGGCATGAGACCCAACACTTTGTCCTATTCTTCACAGCCTTGCCCTGACTCAGCAGTTTGGGCCCCTATATTTTGACTTTGCTGAGTCAGAAGAAGCAGCTTGACCTTAGGTCTGGGAAGGCCATTTAGGAGTTGGTCAGCTTGCTATCCTCCCAGCCAAAACCTTTCTACTACGTTTCTGAAGCAACACTGGTACCTCTAAAAGCTGTTAGCATCATCTCTAGGTAACCCAAAGCTTCCCCAGCTAACTTTGAGGCTTTTGATTAAGAAAACACAGCCTGGGGCACAGAGGTTATTTGTCTTGCATGCGCTGACACTGATTTGATGCTTGCGCCCCTCCACACACAAGCCCAAGTCTGCCAGGAGTAATTTTTGAGCTAAGAATCAGCAATAACCCCTGATATCCCCTGGGTTTGACCAAAATAACAATAATAATTAATTAATTAATTAATTAAAAAGAAGAAGAAAGAAAACACAACCTTAATATTACTGTTCTTACTTGAAACAAGGATTGTCTCTGCTGATGTCTTTTTCTTCGTGCTTGACATCTTTTGGTTCATTTCTTAGATTAAGAGAAGGCTTTATCAATTTTTTAACCATGAGTTTGAATGAAGGAAGGTTCAGGGAACTCAGCAGTATCTGAAGAAGGTGCTTTTCTACATTCTTGACAAATCAAATTAGCAAACTAACAGATAATAAGATTGAATTGAATAAGATTGAATTTCTTTGTTCAGGGCTCTGTGCTCAGGGATCACTCCTGGGTCACTCAGAATATCCTCTATGGGGGACAGGGATCAAACCTGAGTCAGCCACGTAAAAGAGAGTGTCTTACTTTGTCCTAGCTCCAGCCCCAAGAGGCATTGTCAGGTTGCAGTTAGCAAGACTAATCAGGACGGGCAGGAGTGTACAGCTGGTGGGTACTTGTATTACATGCTGCCTACCAAGATCAATTCCCTGCATCCTGTAAGGTCCCTGGAGCATCACCCAGAGTAATTCCTGAGAAGAGAGCCAGGAGTCACCCCTGAGCAAACCTGATGTAGCCCCAAAACAAACAAAACAGGAGCATTTAGTATCCCTGATTTAGCTAAAAGAGCCACAGCTTAGATCCACAGGAAGGATTTCTAGAAGTTATGATGCCTGGGCAAAGGGGAAGCAAAGGGAGATGGGCAAGGCAGAGGCGTCAGGGTCTTCTGTTTGTTGGGCTGAGGCTCTAGGTCCTGTGTCACCATCTTGGTTTAAATGTGGGCCCTGAATGAAATGGAGAATTGTGTCACATTTCTGAAAGTCTAGAGTTAAGGAGACAGGCAAAGTGAGAAGGGGAGTCTTATAGAGCCAGCAGTTGGGTTCACAGTTCAACCTGTTTGTTTCTGCCTATCACAGGGTTCTCCCTCCACCAAGCGGAGAAGCCCTTTGCTGCAACCAATCATCGAGGGTGAAACTGCCTCCTTCTTCAAAGAGATCAAGGTAAGAACTTCCCTTGTCCAGGAAATGAAGGATTGCTGCTGGGCTCACCAAAGGTACCTTCTTAGAATATGCCCCACATCTGCAGACACTCTATCATTTACATCATAGTACTAATGTCTTTCCTAACAGTCCCCAGATGCCTTGTAATTTGTCTCTTATTGTTCCTTTGGATTTTATTTTATTTTCAAGAGAAGCAACATTTAAAAGTTTTTAATCTACATTTTTTATTTTTAATATTTGTTTTGTCTTCATCATTGGATTTTTCTTTTTTTCATAGTTTTGTTATATTAACTCATGAGGTTTCTTTTTCGCCAAAAAATAATGTCTCATTTACTGAGCTACAAAGAGTGATAGTACATAGGTTAAGGCACTTGCCTTTCAAGCAATCAACCTGGTTCAAAACCTGGCACTGCATATGGCCCCCAGCTTTTCAGGGTGTGCTCCCACACCACCTCTCCTTTACTGAGTTTATTGAAAGACTAGAATTAACAATGGTAATATATTTAGCACACAATGGAAAATTGGTAATTTACAGACAATGCCTTTTTTTTTTTTTTGGCTTTTTGGTTTTTCTGGGCCACACCCGGTGATGCTCAGGAGTTATTTCTGGCTTTGCGCTCAGAAATCGCTCCTTGCTTGGGGGACCATATGGGACACTGGGGATCGAACCCAGGTCCGTCCTGGGTTAGGTGCTTGCAAGGCAAAAGCCCTACCACTGTGCTATAGCTCTGGTCCCAGACAGACAATTCTTTTTTTTGGTTTTTAGGCCACACCCAGTGACACTCAGGGGTTACTCCTGGTTATGCGCTCAGAAGTCGCCCCTGGCCTGGGGGACCATATGGGGCACCGGGGGATCGAACCGCGGTCCGTCTGAGGCTAGCGCGGTAAGGCAGGCACCTTACCTCCAGCGCCACCGCCCGGCCCCTAAAGAATGGCTGCCAATTATTTATTTATTTATTTATTTATTTATTTATTTATTTATTTATTTTTGGGTTTTCGGGTCACACCCAGCAGTGCTCAGGGGTTACTCCTGGCTCCATGCTCAGAAATCGCTCCTGGCAGGCACAGGGGACCATATGGGGCACCGGGATTCGAACCGATGACCTTTTGCATGAAAGGCAAACGCCTTACCTCCATGCTATCTCCCGGGCCAGACAATTCTTAATTGCATTTGACTTTCAACTTTCCTCCTGCATTTCACAACACATGTAGACCCTTGATTTTTACCAAGGGTCTTCACAACTGACAACTCTGCTGGAATTACCATGAACACAAATTTAATAATCCAGAAACCTCTCTGATATTCAGACATCATTGCCAGGGCTAGGGTCTGACACTCAACTGCCATTTTATTTATTTGGAAGGATTTGGCCACACCTGGCAACATTCAGGGGTTACTCCTGGCTCTGCACTTAAAAATCAGTCCTGGCAGACTCAGGGATCATATGAGATGCCGGGGATCAAATAATATGGGATGCCCGAGTCTCTCCTAGATTGGCTGTGTGTAAGGCAAATGCCCTATGGCTGTGCTATCACTCCAGCTCTCAACTGCATTTTAAAGGAGCTCTAAGTGACCAAAATAAGAAGAGCATAAATACATCATATCAACAAAAGAAAAAAATAAAGACCATATAATCATTATCAATAGATGCAAAGAAAGTAGTTGACAAGGTCCAACATCCATTCATGATAAAAACTCTCACGATGGGAATTGAATGAACTTTCTCAATATAATCAAGGCCATTTACCACAAACCCATGGTAAATATTATACTCAATGGGGAAAAAAACTAAAGAAAAAACTAAAAGCCTTTCCTCTAAGATCTGGCATATGACAAGATTGCCCCCACTCTCCACTTCTATTCAACATACTACTGGAAGTACTTGCCATAGCAATCAAGCAATAAAAAGATCTCAAGGGCATTCTGATAGGAAAGGAAGAAGTCATGCTCTCATAGTTTGCAAATGACATGATACTATAGAAAATTATAAAGACTATACCAAAAAACACTTCTAGAAAAAATAGATTCGTATAGTAAGTGGCATTTTACAAAATTAACACTGAAAATCCTATGGCAATTTTATGTAAAAAATAATGAAATAGAAGAAAGAGACATTTAAAAAATCACATTCACAAGACCTTTACAAAGAAAACTATAAAACACTGCTTTAAGAAAAAAAAGAGGACATGAGGAAATGGAAGCATATACTCTGCTAATGGATTGGAGCAGTGGTCCTCAAACTACGGCCCACGGGCCACATATTGTATTTGTTCCCGTTTTGTTTCTTCACATCAAAATAAGATGTATGCAGTGTGCATAGGAATTTGTTCCTAATTTTTGTTTTTACTATAGTCTGGCCCTTCAATGGTCTGAGGGACAGTGAATGGGCCCTGTTTAAAAATTTAAGGACCCCTGGATTGGAGGAATTTAACATCATCAAAATGGCAATACTTCCCAAAACATTGTACAAATTTAATGCAATCCTTATAAGGATACCCATGACATTTTTCAAAGAGGTGGGTCAAACACTCCTGAAATTCATTAGGAACAATGAGCCCTCATGAATAGCTAAAGCTATTTGGAAAAAAGATAGTAGGCATCACTTACCCCCACCTTAAATTGTACTATAAAGCAATGATAATTAAAACAACATGGTACTGAAATAAAGAAGGACACTGAGACCAATAAAATAGACTTGAATATTTTGAGATTGACTCCCAGTTATACAACCAATTAATCTTTGATATATGGACAACAAAAGCAAGATGGGGCAAGGAAAGCCTCTTCAACAAGTGGTGTTGTGAAAACAGGCCAACAGGTGAACTACACTTCTCTTTAACACCATGCACAAAGGTCATATCAAAACAGCTTGAAGATCTTGATATCAGACCTGAAACCATAAGGTACATAGAAGAAAAATAGCCAAAACACTCCATGACATTTAAACTAAAGGCATCTTCAAGGAGAAAACTCCACTGCCCAAGCAAGTGGAATCAGATAAACAAATGGAACTACATTAACCTGAGAAGCTTTTGCACTGCAAAGGAAACCGTAGCTAAGATACAAGGACTACCCACAAAATGGAAGAATCTATTCACCCAAATACCCATCTATAAAGGGCTAATATTTAAGATACATAAGCTACTAGAAGAACTAAACAAGAAAATAATCCAAACCCACCAAAAATTGAGAAGAAAGAATGAATTTATTTTCTCAAAGAATAAATACAGAAGGCCAAAAGGCACATGAAAAGTGTTCCACATCACTAATAATCAGGGAGGTGCAAACAAAGACAATAATGAGTACTCATGTCACACCACAGAAAATGGCACACATCACAAAGAACAAGAACAACCATTGTTGGTGTGGATGCGGGGAGAAAGGTGGGAATACCATCTAGGCCAGCCTTTCTGGAAAAGAATATGGATATTTAAAATAAAATGAAAATTGAGCTTTCTTGTTACCTAGCAGTGCCATTCCTAGGAATGTGCTTTAGAGACTAACCCAGATGCCTGGTAACAGATGAGTGACTAAAGAAGCTGTGGTATATCTATACAGCAGAATACTATGTGGCCATTAGGAAAAATGAAGTCATGATATTTTCCTACATATGGAAGAACTTAGCGAAATGAGTCAGAGAGAGAGGGATAAAAGTTGAAAAAACTCATATCTCTGTGGGATATAAGTCAAATAAAAGACAGTGCGAGAATGATATTCAAAGATAATAGAGATGAGGATTAGGAGGACCAGTCCATGTTAGGAAGCTTATCACAAAGAGCAGAGAGAGCAGTTAGAGTAGAGAATAGTTTAATATAAAAGGGACATTCATGGCACTCCTTCATTTTCAGTAGTACAAATCACAATGTCAAAAAAATAAAAGAGAGAGAGGGCGGGAGAGAGAAAGAGAGTGAAGTAAAATGCCCGCCCAAGAGGCAGGCAGAAGAGGGTATCAGGAAGAGTGAGAGGGAAACTCTTGACATTGGTGAAGGGAAATGTGCACTAGTGACGGTTGTTATTCATTATATGACTAGCTCTATCATGAACAACTTCATCTATGAAAAGAACTATATTATGAACAACCTTGTAACCATGGTTTTAAATAAAAAATATTTAATAAATAAGGATTTTTGCTAAAATAATTCTGTGGTCAGGGCCCCTTTGGCTAGAAAGAGAAATAGCATCTGTTTCCCTAGATATAGGTGCCTTTGTAGGGACCTATGCAGCTTGGATCACGATCAATATCCTCCTTTATGCTTTTGTTTCTAAACAACTAACAAACCAAATAACTTATTCAGGGTACTAGTGATGAAAATCAAATATTAAATATATATTCCAAAATAGATTCAGCCTTTAAAAATGTCAAAAGGTTAGTTTTTTTACTTGTTGGGACCAGAGAGATTGGACAGGGGTTAAGGTGCAGCTGACCATGGTTTGATTCCTGACTCTGCACACAGTTCACAGAAATACCCTCAGGTTCATTTAAGCACTACAGAGTATAGTTCTAAGACCCCAGAAATACAAAATAAATCAAAATACTTTCAATTGTTTTTTTGGGGTTTTTTTGTGATAGTTCCCAGCCTGTCACGGTCACTTACCCTATCCAGAATGTTCATTTCAGAATATGGGCATCATTGCAGAGGAACCTCTCATTTTCTTGTTTGATCCTCATTATTTTAACTAATGGTGTTGTCTCTTATTTTCTCATTTTCATATCTCTCAGGGATCTTAAAAACCTGTATGCCAAATGTATCAGGCAATCATTTGCCTTAATATGTTATTTTAGCAAGAACTTGCTTTATAAAAAATGTTCTCATCATGAAAAATCCTATTTTCCTCAAAAACTCAGGGCTATTTTCTTGCAAGATGATGTTGAAAAAAGACCAATTCTTTCTAGCTGTTATATATAATTAAATCACTGCAATAAAGAAACATGGGTAATCATATATCAAATTAGCACCTTTCCCTTCAATGTGATAAAATTGTTACTTGATTTAATGTGTTCTTTAACACATTCAAAATCTGACCTTCATAATTGCCTCATTATATGAATGGAAGTGAAACTAAAAATGCCATTTTAAGAAGATGGCATTTGAGCCAGGCAATGCTCAAAGGGCTGGAGAATATGTGTAGAAAGTGAGAGCTCCCAAATTCTGGAGTAAACCTAAAGCCCAACAGGGAATAGTTTCTTCCCATTCCCAGCATTACCAGGTGTGATTTTCCTCCCCCAAACCCCAAATCCCTAACAAAAGGGAAGAAAACATTTCTCCCAATCTTATCGTTGAGCTTACTGCATTTATTTTTTGACAAGTATGTTTTGGCCACTTCTTTTCTGCTGGCCCATGTTGATGGTCAGAATTTCAGATCATGTTGCAATGATTACATTGCCTCTGTAAATAGTGTGCTTTTGGTTCATTTTGTTCCAGTTGGATAGACTTTTTAGCAAGTTTGGGATTGTATCAACTCTTGGAAGTCATGAGACAATTTAGAAGTAATGTGGGTATAAATTAGATTAGTTCTAAATGATTCCTTTAAAATAAACCATTCTTGGTTATAAATGCTTATAATTACCAACCCCCCACCCAATCCTAGAGATCAGCCAGTCCATTTTCCTAACTAAATTAAGAATATGCCCTGTGGGGGCTGAGAGATGGTACAGACATAAGCAACTTGCCTTGCCTGTAGCTACCAGAGTTCTAACCCCAGCAATACATAGGGGTCCCTTGAGCACTGCCAAATGATCTCAGAGCACAGAGTTAGGAATGATCCCTGAGAATGGAGCCCAGAAATGATCTCTCTAAGTCCTGAACACCTCCAGATATGACCCAAATCCACCACAAATAAAGTCTGATAGAACTTTTTTGAATAGTGGTCCTGTTCCCTAAAAACAATTCCATCTTAGTGCCTGACAGGTGGCTCAGATCTGCACTACTGGATCTTCCTCTGAAATTTGATCTGTGCTATGGCTGTCCCCAGCTCAGATAGCTACACCACCCCTGTACCCCATACTAGCTGGAAGCAGCCCGGTCTCTGAGGAGTACCCAGGGCTGGGCTCCTCACTCCCTTTTTTGGTTCCTTTTCTAATAAAGATTAAAGTTCTCAAAAAATTCCATCTTTAAACATGTACAGCAGTGGGAAATGCACATTCCCTCATGACAAGAGATAAGCATCAATAATAACTGAAAACATATGCTAGAGCAACCTAATCTAGTAACTTTTTTTTGTAATTTTGAAGCTACATTCAGTTGTTTTCATGACTTACTTCTGCCTCTAAGCTCAAGTATCACTTCTGGTAGGGCTTGGGATATAATACAGACAGGTACCACTCATCTGGGAAAAAGCAGATTCACCCTTACAACTTAGCACTAGCTTGCTTGGGTAGGCACTCAGCACACATTAGCTCAGTTTAATTGTATAAACTCCAGGGTTGTAATTATATCTTCCCATTACAAAAAATAAACATTTAAATTATTCATTCTCAAGTCAATTCTACTCTAAATTTTAAACTGTCTTTAATTATTTAAGTTGAAAGCATTCAAGGGCAAGCAAGCAATAGCACAGCATGGAGGGAGTTTGCCTTGCATGCAGCCAACCCAGGTTTGATCCCCAGCATTCCATTTGGTCTCTTGCCAAGAGTAATTTTAAAACAATGAGCCTGGAGTAACTCCAGAGTTCTGCTGGTGTGTCAAAAGTAAATATAAAAATAAAGTAATATTTATAATGAAGTATTTACTCCCACAGACCAAACAAGGACATGGAAGTTAGGAATCTAAATGTGGAAAAGCTATCTCATTCTTGCCCACGTTACCATCATTTCGTCAAAGCAGTTCTTCTGTTATGTAATAGCCTCTTTTGGAGGGGAAGGGGTATTTATTTATTCACGTTATTTCTCTTCAGAGTGACTATTATTAAACATACCAAACTTAATGATAAGAATAGTTCGCCACATGCCATCTGTGTATTTGTCTTGGACCCATAATAACTGGCATTGCATTCTGAGACTGGGTTGCTACATTGGCACTGAATTTCTTAGTTTACCATGCAAATTTGATTTTATAATTCCTTTTGTTCCTGGAGCTACACCTAACATTTTAAGCAATATTTATGTTTTATATTGATACGTTCTCTTTAGCATTTTATACATTTTTTACATTTCAACTTTCTCTTAAAATTTTTAAGGTTCTGGAGCTGGAGTGATAGCCCAGTAGTAGGGCATTTTCCTTGCACATGGGTGACCCAGTATGGACCTGGGTTTAATCCCCAGCTTCCCATATGCTCCTCCTCACCAAGAGTGATTTGTGAGCACAGAGCCAGGAATAACTCCTGAGCATCACTGGGCATACGCGCTCGCCCAAAATAAATCTTCAAGGTTCTACTATTAGTTTTTCTTAGATTTGAATAGATTGCCTTTAACTTTAAATTAGTAGAAGGAGTAGGCTGGAGTAATAGCACAGTAGGTATGGTGCTTGCCTTGCATGCAGCCAACCCAGATTCAATACTTGCATCCATGTGGTCCCCCAATTACCACCAGGAGTGATCCCTGAATCCCACCGGGTGTAGCCCAAAAACAACAGCAACAAAAAAATGGTCCTAGCAGATCCTAATTTGAATTTCTTTTCAGGCAGACAAAATATCTTACCTTCCCTAGAATCTGAGATTGTGAAAAGTAATTAGGGCTTCTGAAGCTCCTTGAAAAATACTTAGGATATCATAATTTCAATTATGGGAAGATAAATGTTGTCAGCTCCTTATATTTTTCCAAAAATATTATGCATCAAGCAGCTATAAAAATTTGTGTTTTCTCAATTCTTAAATAAAATTTTTTAATTTTTGATTTCTGAACACTTCTCTAGATTAATTAAGAAATAATTTTCAGGGCCAGCGAGGTGGCGCTAGAGGTAAGGTGTCTGCCTTGCAAGCACTAGCCAAGAAAGGACTATGGTTTGAGCCCCGGCATCCCATATGGTCTCCCCAAGCCAGGGGACATTTCTGAGTGCTTAGCCAGGAGTAACTCCTGAGCATCAAATGGGTGTGACCTGAAAAAAAAAAGAAGAAGAAATAATTTTCTCAAAATGCAAGCAATGGAATCTGAGAGTAGTAGATGATGACCATATCACCAAGCTGGAAATCACTCAACTCTGGGTTGATTTTATGTGGTATATTAATTGTGACTGGGTAGTTTATTTTGGGAGTCATACCCAGCAGTGCTAAGGACTTACTTCTGACTCTTCACTCAGGGATCATTCCTGGTGAAGCTCAGGGGACTGACTATATTGTTATACTAGGCTTCTATTCCTAATCAACTGAGTACAAGACAAGTGCCTGGCCCACCGTAATATCTCTTCAGCCCTGAATTGTGATGAATGTTACATATAGCTCTAGGGTTTATTCTCCTTGTCTAGTGGAAATGTTTCATGTTTGTATACTGCATTGTGTCATTCTAGCTAGTCCTATAGACATAATGTATAACATGGGCAGTTGTAGAGGAAATAAGCTGGCACCTGGAAATATAAGCAATCCATAACAAAAGAGCCTCTAAAAGACAAGAGATTATTGTGTTGTGTTTCTTTTCAGGAAGAAGAAGATGGTTCTGAGGATGATAGCAATGCAAGACCTGACTTCATGATCACTCTTAAAACTGATTTTGGTGCACGCTGCTTTCTGGACCAATTTGAGGATGAAGCTGATGGATTTATTTCCCCCATGGATGATAAACTACCATCAAAATGCAGCCAGGACACTGGGCTTTCAAATCTCCATTCTGCTCCAATGTATGTCAAGTTGGTGGTATGAGTAGAACATTTTAGTGAAAATTACTTTCTTAAATGTTGTTTGAATGCCAGAACAATAGTAGAAAAAGTAGGGCATTTTCCTGTATGCAACTGATGGAGGTTCAATCTCTAGGACCCAATCTGGTCCCAAAGCACAGCCAGGAATGATCCCAAGCACAGAGCCAAGAGTAAACCCTGAGCATTTTTAGGTGTGGCACCAAACAAAAATATATGTAAAATGCTATTTTGCCCTTGATATATAAATAAACTGGAAGTGAAGCACTGATAACTAACTTGAGGTGCTTCTAAGTTGATAAAACATTTTTTTCAACTTTACCTTTTTCTTTGATATATGGTTCATCTTTTACCATTTAAGGAAGTATATGAGTTCTTAACCAAGCAGGAGGCCTCTGTAAATAACACTGGTGGTTCTATACTCCACATGCTAAGACTTAACACACACAGAACACAGATGTCATCTTCTTTCTTAGAAAGCACCATAGAATCCCACAGCCCAAAGAGTTCCTAAGTCCCAGGAATTTCAGAACTGCATCCATTGTATTTCAGGGTTAGAAACCATCTATCTCTGCTAGCTTGCAACTCTTTTAGGGTATCTTATATTTCTTGGCTTCCCCTTATCCACAAAACTCAACCTATTTGTACATTCTGTTGATAGCATTTTTCATGTAACTGCATCTCCTTACATTGTTTGGTCCTCCTTAGACCAGAACTGTTGGAACACCTTCAGGATATGAGAGAAGAGAAGAAGAAGATTCGAAAGAAGCTACGTGATTTTGAAGACAGTTTCTTTCGGCAGCATGGAAGGTAATGGACATGTTTCCTTCCCCTTCTCTCTTGCCTCTTTGCCTTTTGTTTCTGGTCAGAGCTGTGTGGTGCTTCTCAAGTGTGTGGCGCCTCTTGGATCCTCCTGATCTGGGAGTGGTGTCTATTCCCTGTGAGTTTACCAAGACACTGAGTTCTGAGTGCTTAAGGAAGAGGTGACCCTTAGATGGTATACAAGACTGGTGCAGATTCAGCAGCAGTTTGCTTAAAGCTATTTCCAATAGAGGAGAAAGGGTAGAGAGAGAGTAAGAGAGAGAGAGAATACTTTAAAAGAATACTTCAAGTAAGAATTAGTGTTTTATTTATTTTTTCCCCAGGCTTTTTTCTGGACACATTTTTGGTTTGTCTAATCAGTCCCGTCCCATACTATTCTCTTCCCCAGATTTGTTATTTTGTTTTGAATATTTTTGTTTAGTTTTGGTTTGTTTTGGTTTGGTTTGGTTCATTTTTGTAGTATACTTTATAGTGTTTAAGATTTACTTATGACGGGGCCGGGTGGTGGCGCCAGAGGTAAGGTGCCTGCCTTGCCTGCGCTAGCCTTGGCAGACCGCGGTTTGATCCCCCAGTGTCCCATATGGTCCCCCAAGCCAGGAGCGACTTCTGAGTGCATAGCCAGGAGTAACCCCTGAGCATCACTGGGTGTGCCCGCCCCCCCCCCAAAAAAAAGACTTACTTCTGGATTCAAGGATCACACCTAGTAGGCTCGGGGACTATATGAGGTACCAGGAATTTCAACCAGATCAGCTATGTGTAAGGTAAGCACCTTACTCACTGTACTATCATTCCAGCTCTACCATATTTGTTCTTTAATAAGAAGAAAAGAGGCCTGATGTGTGCACTTTTGGCGAGTGAGAGGTCAGAGTTGTTTAATGCTATGAATGTTCCATGCATGACTCCCAATTCTGCCAATGAAATATTTGGGACCAAGTTCTTTGGATGGTTATAGAGATCAAAAACAGTATATAGCACAGTGATCTCTAAAATACTCTTACTTAAAATGTGTGCCTATAAAAAGTATGCATTGAAGGGCCCGGGTGGTGGCGCTGGAGGTAAGGTGCCTGCCTTGCCTGCGCTAACCTAGGACGGACCACGGTTCAATCCCCCGGTTCCCATATGGTCCCCCAAGCCAGGAGCGACTTCTGAGTGAATAGCCAGGAGTAACCCTTGAGCGTCACCCGGTGTGGCCCAAAAAAAAAAAAAAAAAAAAAACCAAAAAAAAAAAAAGTATGCATTGAAACTTAACACACTGTCAAGATTTGCTGATAATATGATCCAATTGCTGAATTCCAAGACTAGTAGGAGGAAGAACTCTCTTGAAAAAAAAAATGCAAGTTGCTAACTAGACATGTAGATGAAAAATATAAAAATGAGAAAATATTAAATATAAGAAAGGTTTTGATAATGTTACAGTGGGAAGACTTAATGTAAACTATCAAAAGAGATAGATTTTTTATAAGTTTTCTAAATTAACAAAAGAGAGAAAGAGCTTAAATATTTTAGTCCTTCAGAT
The DNA here is from genome assembly GCA_004027635.1 of Crocidura indochinensis. Lineage (NCBI taxonomy): Eukaryota > Metazoa > Chordata > Mammalia > Eulipotyphla > Soricidae > Crocidura > Crocidura indochinensis. Next base: position 1,809 of record PVKC010004077.1, on the reverse strand, counting down.
CTTTTGACAAGATGCTGAATTAACTATAAGAACCCGGTCACCCAGCATTCCTTATAGTTGCTCTCCTTCTTGATTTTTGTCTAAACTCAGCTCCTGTTTGGATACCATGTACTACTTGTCAACAGGGCTGATTACATTTCAGCGCCAGTTCTTTCACATAATAATTCTCTAAATGAAAAGTATCATGTAGGTGAGCCAGTCAGTGATCCTTATCCCACTTTTCTTTTGTTTCCATCAGAAATGTCCAGAAGGAAGACCGCACTCCTATGGCTGAAGAATACAATGAGTATAAGCACATAAAAGCAAAACTAAGGCTTTTGGAGGTGCTGATCAGCAAGAGAGACACTGATTCCAAGTCTATGTGAGGGGATTCCCTGGTCTGTCGCAAAGGGCCTGAGGTGCAAAGGGATTTTTCTCTCTGCCTCCTGGCAAAGAGCAGTTCTGCAGAAGTGGGACGCAGACTTGGATCTGGACCTGCAAAGTTATGTAGCTCTTCTGCCTCCAAGCCTTTGGCTTCAGTTTCCATTGCCTGCCTTAGAAATGCCTAGCTGGAAGAAAGCAACTTGCCTCGGTTAGGAATTTCATAAGGGAAAGCTAATATTCCTGCACATGTACTAGTATGTGTGTGAGTGTCCATACACACATGCACACAGACTGTAGTGGAAGCTTTACTAATACTAGCAGCGATGAATCACTCTGAGATTCATTTCTAGAATATACGTTGTTCTTCCTTGGATAACTAAAAAACTTGAGACCATTCTTTTTTCAAACTGTGATCAAAACCAGCTCAGGACTTCACTTTACAGAGCGAACTTGCTGTGCGGATCTGTGTTCTCTCTGGACTCAGACAAGTGGGAATGTTCATTGGAGCCCTATTTGCTGCCTCACCCCTTCTTGTGATCTTTCCACAGCTGCACCTTTCCCTACTCGTGTGAACTATTTCCCCTTCAGCTCTCAGGTAGATGGAAGCTGAGTCTGCCCCAGAGCAGCCTGGAAAACATCTATTTGACGATGTGTTTCCAGATTTTCTCCTTGGACAAAGAATTTGATCCCTGACTAGGATAAAATCATCTGCAGAAGATAAATGGAATGACTGAAGAAATAATTCTGTGTTAAATAAAGTAACGACAGAACGAAGAGCTTAGAGAATTATTTGCTGAACATTGGCTGTTCTCAGTGGTCTCAGATTTTGTCACTGAAACTTGAACGACCTGGTTGGGGCTCAATTTTGTTTTAGAGTGAGCCAGAATTACAGGGTCTGCTTCATTCCTAAGCCTAGGGGATCATACGAGCAATAGAAAGAACCTGTGCTCTCAGTCTCCTGAAATCTCACCAGGGTTTAACTTTTTTAAAGTTGCACTAATCTTCATTGCACAGACATAGGTAGGATTTCAATCACACCATTTCCAAGATCATGTAGAAAGAGGAACAAAATAATGGTGTGTGGCCCATTGTGATCTTAATTTTTTCAGACTATGTCACAAGCCTGTCTATATTAGACATTTGGAGGGACCAGGGAATTTAAAACATCAGATCATCTCTCCAGAGCTTTGATGTCACTTTGTAATTGTTACTTTTTAGGCTTCTTTTTCTACTGGGGAAAATTAGTTGGTTCATCTTTGTACAAGAGATCATATGGGGTGTGCACACCAGCCCTCATTGAGAAAGATGACTTTGCAGCCTCTGCCTCTTGCAGATATTGTTGTTGTATGAATAGGACACCAGGGATACCTCTTACTTGAAAATTTTGCTTTCTTAAGAAATCTCATTTGGGGGCCTGGCGGTGGCCTCGTACACGCTAACCTAGGA
>PVKC010004076.1:0-36732 GCA_004027635.1 Crocidura indochinensis | reverse complement strand
TTTTTCTTACTGCTTAAATTCATGCATATACCAGTGTAATTATTGCAGTGGGTTGCCACATCCTAGAGGGTTCAAAGGATCACTTCTATCATTGCTTTGATGCTGAGAATCAAGCCCTGGCCCGTTCTATTTAAGGAAGGTACCATAACAGCTGTATAATTTCTCTGTCCTCATAGTAGAAGGTTTTGAAAGTCTTGGTCATTCATAATTATAAAAAGTCTATTAGCAGTGTATGTATCTACCACCAAAAGAATGAAAACAGATTAATCCAGCTAAATGGGTTTAGAAATTGTGAGCCCTTGTCATTTCTAATAAAGTAAAAATAATCTTTCCCTGAAGATTGTGGGAGTCATGGTTTTCTGCCAACTCATACCATATCAGGTAACACTATGTCCATACAACCAAGTACCAATCTATGGATTAAATGAGGATCAGAAATCTGATGAAGGATTCTCTGGATGTGTAACTAAACAAACATTTGATGTGGACCACCCTCCGTCCTTAATTAGCCCCAATAAGTTCACTCACTGGTCTCTCCTCTTCTTCCTGAGAATTTCTACAGTTCAGCTGACAATAAGCATCCAAGTTGATCCAATTACTTTGTGAACTTTGAAGCCATATATGTTTGAAGCATTTGCTTCAATAATAAATGAGTGCTTCAGATGGTCCAGAAGTGAGTTGATATAGAAACTGTGGTATATCTACACACTAGAATATTATGAGGTTAGGAAAAATGAAGTCATGAAATTTGCTTAGATGGATGGATATGGAGAGTAGTCTCCTGAGTAAAACGAGCCAGAGAGGAATAGATATAGAATAAATTCACTCATTTGTGGGCTATAACTAAAAAAGATAGTGCTAATGTCAAGGCACAATAGAGATAAGGGCTAGGAGGACCAATCTTTGGTATGAAGTTGGCCACAAATAGCAGGAGAGAACAGTTAGGGTAGATAAAAAAGAACTATCGGAGTTTAAACTGATAAGTCCATACAAGAACTGGGTGCTGAAAGGAGATAAAGTAATATGAATGGGCAACAATAATATTCATTAATAATAATAAAATGCAGTATGTAAGAGTTTTGGAAACAACGAAATAGAAATATAGAAAAATAAAATGACTGCCCCAATGGGGGATGGAATGAAGAAAAACTTGGGACACTGGGGGTAGGAATTATGCACAGAAGGGTAGTGTAAAATGTACAGATGAAACTGAATCATGAACAACTTTGTAATCCATGAGTTTAAATATATAATATAAATATATATAATTTATAATATATAAATTACTTATAAATAAAAATAAGCATTACTGAGGTAGTCTTAGCATTAGCTTTCTTTATCTCTCTCCTTAGCATCAACCATACTGTTTCTAGGGAGATTCATGGATTGGGGAAAATATTATTCAAATCCACACGTGTTTATAGTTGTATTAATGCTCAAGTCTTTTTCTAAGAAGGTTTTGCTGGTTTATTATCAAGATGACACATTTATTTCTCACACCCTTTAAAAATAAATTTGTGTTCAGTGACATGATGTTTATTAGTGTGATTTACATTGGACAAAACAAAATTTTCATCTCCAACTACAATATATTCCAGAAATAAGCAAATTAAAAAATACTCTTTTACAGAATTTAATATAAATATGGTCATTTATTTAAAAAGATCTTAAGAGAAGAAATAAACACTAAAAATTCAAGAGTGTTTAAGTAAATATGACAATTTTTATGGTTTTGTGGTTTAGCTCACATACGTACACAGAAAATCATCTTGAGAATAAGATTTTATTTTCACCTTGTAGTTGCATTGTCTCAGCGTTATTGAAATTGGGAAATGAAATAAAAGCAAGAAGGCTGTGTTTCATGTGTAAAAGTATGACCAATAATTTGGAAGCAGCAAGGACTGAAAAAACAGTTGTTTCTGATAAAAAAAAAAGAGTTCAGGTTAGAATTACCAATATACAAGGAGAGAATGCAAGAGATATCACATTTCTCCCCAGCGTATAATAAGTCACAATTACATGAACTCAGGTTCAACAATTGGCTCAGCAAACACCAAATTGCACCTTGGAATGTGATTACACAAAATACACTCTAATCAACGGGATGCTAAATGTTTAATGAGAAATATTAAGAAAACACCGGTAATCTTGTAACAATGAATATAGGTTTTAATTTAGACTGAACCAAGCAATCACCTTTGTGATTATGCCAGCTTTCAGCATTTTGTGAGCTCTGAAAAACTTTCCTCCCTAGAGGGGAAGCTACATATTTTTGTCTCATTGAAATACCTTAATTAGAGATGAGAATCAGAACTAGGTCTCTACTTCTTTCTCAATGCTGTGAATTATTGGAAGAAAATGAATAGAATATGATAGTGTGTATGAGCAATGAGCTACTGTATTCATTCATGGCGTGGATAAAGATGCCATATAAATCTGCATCACAAAATTGTATTTAAATTAAATTCATCGGGGGGCATGGGTGGTGGGAAAGATGCACTGGTGAAGGCGGGTTTTCTATTTATGACTGGAACCCAACTGCAATCATGCTTGTAATCATGATGCTTAAATAAAAATATTATTTTAAAAATAAATTAAAATCATCATGGGCTTCAGGAATCACTCTAATAGATAAACAGGAAAATGGCAGTTCCATAAAAAAATATGGTAAGTGTTAAGATAGAAGTAATGCCGCTAGTCTTGACTGTATGAATATAATTGGCCATACATATGCTTTCAGTTCTGTAACTATATGCAGAATCCTTATTTTTGTTTGTTTGGGGCCACACCCAGACATGTGCAGGAGTTATTTCTGACTTTGTGATCAGGAGTGATATCTGGCAGCATACAGGAGATCAAATATGGTGATATGAATTTGCATAGGTCTTTACTGCATGTAAGGCAAGTGCTTCAATCATGTACACGCTCTCTCTCTGGGCCAATGCAAATACTTTAGGAACTAAGCAAATTTTAAAGAGGCAGAGTCTATGTTTCTGACTCCTGAAGTACTGTATTCTCTGGTATTGCAACAAAATATTAACAATACTTAGTTATATCAGGGATTGTTAAGATAAAAAATAATGGCATTAAATGCTTCAATGTTTCCATTGTTCTAAAGGGATGGATAAATATCAAAGAAGAGGGTAATTACCATCTTTTACAAGTTTTGAAAAACAGTAAACTCATAAGATATTATAAAGTCTAATTGACCTAGAATAAAATTTTCGGCAAACAAATTTGAGCTAGTTTTTCAAATGTAGAGTCATTTAAAAGTGAAGGTACAAAGACAAGGATATTTTAGAAGCTCTAATAAAATAGAAACACTGAATTTTGGCAAAATTATACCTAACTTAAAGTCTTTTCTTTTTTGTATATCTATTGCTTCTTGTGGAAAATATTTAAAATAATAAAAATAAAATTAATGAAATATTGGTTGCCTGCTGAACATTCACATACAAGAAGATCGATTTTTCATAAAGTAGTGAGAAAATTTACAAAAGCAAAGGCTTTAAAACAGAGAAAAATGTTAAGTTTACTATTGCCACAGGCTTACTAACATGCGGGTATAATAGTTTTCCTAATTAAATAAATAAAATATTTAAATTTATAAACTATGACAATTACCTTTGTGCTTGCACACTTACTTACATATTTCCATATCTATAATTTCACTCTAAACATGCATATACCATGTATTGCAATAAGATATTTACCTCCTGTGTACTTTTTGTCCCCACTATTGTAAATCTTACTTTTTTCATATTTATTAAAATATATCCATGTTAAACAAAATGACATTTCTGAAAAAAAAAAACTTTTGGGGTTGTTACTAATGGTTAAATATGCCCCTAAAGTAATAAATAGATTTAGGATTATTCCTAAGTTTTGTTCATAGATAAACCCGTAGGTAAATTAAAATTGTTTTACTACTGGCTCAAGTACAGGATATTCATATCATTAGATTTTGATAAATAAAATACAGTAAAGGCTGTGATGAGAATAAAGTTGAGTTAACATGGACAGTTAGCTCTAGCTCTGCTAGCTGGTGCTCTGGAATAATTAATTCAAATTATTTTGGAGGGACCTGACAGAATAGAGTAGCTCAGTGTCTGAGAAGTATAAGGTCTAGAGTAGGGATCCTCAAACTTTGTAAGCAGGAGACCAGTTCACTCTCCCCCAGACCATTGGGCAGCCAAATTATAGTTTAAAAAATATTAGGAACAATATTGACCCACTGGCCATAGTTTGAGGACCTCTGGTCTAGTGTTAAATCCACGCGTGCCTGGATCCTTTCTGGTGTCTTTGTCATGATGGAAACATCAGGTTTCCATGATGATTTCTATATCTAAGTGAATGGACAAGGGAGTACAGTGTTTGAGAATAAGAAGATTAGAATATGATGTGTGACAAGCATCACAGTTTAGTATAGAGTCACTACAGCTGAACAATGACAGTGAAAATAAAATAAAGGAACAATGTATATTAAATATAATCTAGATAGGAAATATAGATGCAGAAGGACTCAAAACTGGCAAGCTTGACCATTCCCAATTATGGTTATAGTGGTCCTTTTTCTTCCCTAACTGCATACTTCCACTTCTTGATGGAAATGTCCTATCATTTATCCATACCTGTAACTGTTGGCTAATATAAATATCAAAGAGGCTGGGCATGAATATTCACAAAAATAAATCATGTACATACACCACAATATAAACACACACATCACAAATACAACACACAGAACACAATTCCACATAAACACATCACCTGAATGTATATCACACACAAACTACGTATAACACACTACAGATATACATATGTATACATTTAGAACACAACAGATTTCACGAACATGCCATGTGACATGCCAACACAAAAGCACACTGCATACAAATAACTGAATATTACTCACTTTTGAAGCTAAATGCTGATATTTTTGTAATTAACATTTTGTAAGTGTATGTACCTCTGATTATGAGCATTGTGATTTCTACTTAGCTAATTAAACCCTGGGAAATTAGTGTGAGTCTCTCAATTTCCTTCAAAGCTCATTTTTCTATCATAACTTAATTGAGTTATTAGGCTGTAATAGAAACAAATTAAAATACAAGATTATGTTTTACTCTCTGGAAAAATACTGACACCACACTGAAATTCTATTTAAGCCATCACTTCACAACAACACTTTTAATTAAAAGTCCTAATCTACTGAATATTATTGATAAATATATTATTGGAATCAGCTTTCATATTAAATTGGCTTTCTTAACATTTTTAAGTATCAGTTAAGGGAACCCATTTTATATTTATTTTGTATTTTAATTATTTATGTCTTTTTTTAATTTTATTTTATTTTAACACCTTGATTACATACATAAATGTGTTTGGGTTTCAGTCATGTAAAGAACACCACCCATCACCAGTGCAACGTTTCCATCACCATTGTCCCAAATCTCCCACCTCCCACCATCCCCATGCCTGTACTCTGGACAGGCTCTCCATTTCCCTCATATATTCTCATTATTAGGACAGTTCAAAATGTAGTTATTTCTCTAACTAAACTCATCACTATTTGTGGTGAGCTTCATGAGGTGAGCTGGAACTTCCAGCTCTTTTCTCTTTTGTGTTTTAATCTATTTTGTTTGTTTTTTGGGTTATATTCAGTGATGCTCAATGGTTATTCCTGATTCTGAGCTCAGAAATCTCTCCTGGCTTGGGGGATCATAATGGACAATGAGGGATCAAACCTCGATTCGTCCTCGGCTAGTGTGGGCAAGTTTTACCCCTTGCACCACCACTCTGGCCCCTTAATTTTAATTTTTTGTGTGTGTGTGGTTTTTGGGTCACACCCGGCAGTGCTCAGGGGTTACTCCTGGCTCCATGCTCAGAAATTGCTCCTGGCAGACACGGGGGACCATATGGGGCACCGGGATTCAAACCGATGACCTTTTGCATGAAAGGCAAATGCCTTCCATGCTATCTCCCGGGCCCCAATTTTAATTTTTGATGTTTACAAAATATATAAAATATTCTGTGAGCACCAATAACTTTTCTTTGTAAACTTTATAATCATCATTAACAAACCTTTTCTAGAATTAAGAAGAGTATTTCTTTTAGTAAGTTGACTCAAGTAGATACTATTTTGTAAAGATACTCATCTGGAATGATATTCTTTGTTGGGTTACACATTATTTTACCTAAAACAAAGATCATCCCTGGTTTCTTTGTATGTTTGTTTACAGTTTGGATTTACTCCAAAGCAGATTATCTTACTTGTAAACCTGGGTGGGTTTACTACCCCATCCAGGGGTAGTTTCTGTACTCAATAAAGATGGCAGTTTTGGCAGGCATCTGGCTCCATTCAGAGTAGAAGACTGCCAGACTACACGTGTTTTACCCTCAACTTGGGTTGGATTATTTCATGCACAACCCTGATTCAGGACTCATTCACCTGGGGTTAGAGTCAAATTGCATGAGGGTAAAATTGTAATCCTCTGGGGGCCGGGCGGTGGAGCTGGAGGTAAGGTGCCTGCCTTGCCTGCGCTAACCTAAGACGGACCACGGTTCGATCCCCCGGTTCCCCATATGGTCCCCCGTGCCTGCCAGGAGCGACTTCTGAGCGAATAGCCAGGAGTAACCCCTGGGTCACTGGGTGTGACCCAAAAACCAAAAAAAAAAAAAAATTGTAATCCTCTATATTCTTGATTTCTGTTAGAGAATGTCCTCATCTTTTTAATGTCAACTCATTTATCTAAACTCTTAAACTCTACTCTTTGGTTTGCATTTTACAGTAGATCTTAACTTAGAGAATTATTCCATTTTTAGGATCATAAGTATTTTTCATATTCATAAATCAATATGGAGAAAATTAATATCCCCATGAGCATTAGAACTTAGTCTACATATGCTATTTGTTTAAGATTAATGTTTATCCTAATTTTTTTAAAAATAAAAACAAAAGTTTCTCATCAACATTTTAATTAAATATTTAGTGTAACTCATGATTTTTAAATTAAAAATTACTTTTAAAAGATTTAGTGTATGAAGGACTTGCATCATGTGTTTAATTCACATAAAATATTATCTAAATTAACAACCATTTAATCAGGTGGATACTATTCTCATCATTGTGATACTTAGGGTTAGATATTGCACTGGGGTAGGGGGTGCTCTTTATATGACTGAAATACAACTACAATCATGTCTGTAATCAAGGTGCTTAAATATAGTTAAATATATATTAAATATATATTTGTTTTAACATCCTTTAGGCCACAGAACTTTTAAAACAATCATTTTTATTTTTTACATGAGGTATCATGGTTTACAAGGGAGATAGCATGGAGGTAAGGCGTTTGCCTTTCATGCAAAAGGTCATCGGTTCGAATCCCGGTGTCCCATATGGTCCCCCATGCCTGCCAGGAGCAATTTCTGAGCATGGAGCCAGGAGTAACCCCTGAGCGCTGCCGGGTGTGAACTAAAAACCAAAAAAAGAATAAAAAAAAGGAAAAGTCTACGAACCAATGACAGACTTGAAGCAATGCCTTCTCCATCAGCATTTATGCCACAGAATCATTTCTCAAGGAAGGGAGAAACAGTGAAGAATCATTGAGGTCTCCTGTCACTGATGATTCTGAAACTGTCTGACTCCCTAATAAGACAGGAGAGTTATGAGCATGAAAGGGTTTTTCTATGAAATAGTCCTGCTCTGATCACAAATTCATATAAAGTACTTGTTTTAGCACTGCAAAAAAAGGAATCAAATTTATGTACACTGAAATAATAAATTAGAGAAAAGGAATCTGGAGATGTCTGTCTTGTTCACTTCTAAAAATTATATTTTAAAACAAATTCTATTTGCAGTTTTCTCATACTGGCTATAAAACCATCTGGGTACATAGAATCAGAGAAACTCATCAATTCTCTCTCCTCATTCCTGTCAAAGCAAAGAAAGAAATTTGAGGGTACCTAAGAAAACTATCCTTTAAGTAAAGTTATGTGCACACCAAAACCTACCCAAACCCAAACCAAATCAAACCAAAGCAACCAACACGATTTTATTATTCTTTTTATAGTAAATTCAATGTCCGTGGCAGTCAAATCAACAGAAAAGAACATTTTCTTCATATCTGCAAGTTTGGCACATATAAAATACTTCTTCATTGATATGCTTTTCTTTCCCTTCAACTGATTTTACATAAAGAGACAGAAGTTCACACCGAACAGTCCCCAAGTTGTCAACTGGTAGAGCTTTGAGGATCAACTCAACTTACATAATTTGGTACTTCAAGAGAACATATTAGTTTGTAATTCACACTAATATTGTTTGATATACAGAGCCTCCTATACTTAGAAACTATCAGGGGACCATTTTTAGTTCTTCCTTATGGGCTACTCTCATCTTTACAGATTTTTCTGCACCCACTCTTTCCATCACTTCAGATGTGCAAAGTCAACCTAAGTTCTATGGTCACATGATCTATGAATCAGTAGTGGAGAAAGGACTGGCATATGAAGATGGATCCCAGAAATTTTTTATTTAACAATGATGGCTTCCTTGACACCAGGGATAGAGGAAAAATAATTTTTTCTACCTCGGTGTACAAAACTGTTCTTCATAGTCCTCAAGTGTGATGTTGCCAGCTTTCATACAAAAGTTGCAGATGCCATATTGTAACAGCTGTGGCTACAGACAATATACCCTCTGCCAGCTGGTCCTGCTCCACTCTGTAGTTGGCTAGGCTCCCCTTCACTGTCTTCACCTAGGGGGCTAGCTTCAACTTGGCACATAAGAATAAATAATGGGAATGCCCTACTGCTACCTAGTTCAAACTACCCAATTGAACGATAATTTAGCATTGATGGTCACAAAGCAAGTGAGCTCATTCCCAGTAGAAGCATGCTGTCAGCTTGAAGGAGACACGTACCAGTCAAGCTCCACTGTTCTCTACCCACTGCCAAGTTTCCTAGGAAGATCTTTGGAAGCTGTTTCCTGAGTTAGGAAAAGCAGCCCAAATGAACTGGCATTGTAGCAAAGCCATGCTGTGTTGCAAGGGTAGTGAATCGAAGCACGCGCCCCACACCTCTCAAACACATGTACTTATTCCCACTCCAGAGAGGTGTGGATCTTTGAGAAGGACACACAGCATGATAGCATGACAGCAGCTGCGTCCCTCTTTGTCTCCTTTGTCACAGATGAATGGCTAAAGAAACTGTGGTACGTATACACGATGTGATATGCAGCTGCCAGGAGAGATGAAGTCATGAACTTTTCCTATACATGGATGTACATGGAATCTATCATGCTGAGTGAAATAAGTCAGAGAGAGAGAGAGAGAGAGAGAGAGAGAGAGAGAGAGAGAGAGAGAGACGTAGAATAGTTTCACTCATCTATGGGTTTTAAGAAAAATGAAAGACATTCTTGCAATAATTTTCAGGGACAAAAGAAAGGAGGGCTGGAAGTTCCAACCTACTTCACGTAGCTCACCACAAAGAGTGATGAGTGCAGTTAGAGAAATAACTACATTGAGAACTATCCTAACAATATGAATGAAGGAAGTAGAAAGCCTATCTGGAGTACAGGTGGGTTGAGGTGGGGAGGAGGGACACTTGAGACATTGGTGATGCGAATGTTGCACTAGTGAAGGGGGGGTGTTATTTACATGACTGAAACCCAACCACAATGTTTGTAATCAAGGTGTTTAAATAAAGATATTAATTAAAAAATTACTGTATTTCTCCACTTTACTTACATGGATTCCATTCCCCTTTACTCCTCACATAACCCATACCCTGCTTTCTTCTTCACTGCTCCCTGCCACATTAAAACCAAGACTGAGGATCACTTATTCCCTCTCTGACTACTTGAAGCCTAAAACATGGTTCAGAGTACATTCTTGAGCCATATGTGCAACCTTCCTCCAGACTCTTTCCATGCCCATCTCCAGCTCTGGACTATGGCTGAAATAATAGGAGATACGGGAAATGTACATCTGAACATGCACCTACTTCTGTCATGCTGAAATGGATCCAGGTCTTCTCACACTTTCTTACTGAATATAAATAGAAAATTGTGCTCAGAAATTGAGGCTTTTTGGAGAAAATAATTTCCCATAGTTTTATTTGACAGATGACTCCAATATTTGATGGACCGCAACACACCCTATCTAGCCAACTCGGTTTTCAGTTAATCTATAATATAATGTTTTCCTATGTATGTTGAAAAATATAAAGCATTATCATATAATATTTAATATTCATACCAAAGTTTATATTAGAGTCATAAATTTTCAGGGATGAAAGGGAAGCTACAAAACTTATCTATATTGGACCTGACACTGTTTTCCCCTGAGACCAAAGCAATGAAGTTTCAATAATATTGAAATTTCTAATCTTAAACCCACCAAAGCACTAAATGATAATTGTGTTTGATGTTTCATTTTTGCTTAGAAATTACTTTTGTGTCTGTAATCCATTCTGTGAAGACCTGAGAATTCCTTGCATTTTCAGAGCTATATTTTAACTTAGACATTGCTCCCAATTCACTGACTCTCTCCATATTCTATGGCTCTAAGTTTACTATCTGCCTTATCAGTACCTCTACTTTCTTGCCAGCTGAAAAACTAGCTTCCCATGGTATCAGGTGTCACATATTACTCACTCAGATGTTACAAATACCATGAAGCACCTGGCCAGATTAGGTAGTAAAATGTACATGATATGGACTAGACAGTTGAAAAATTAGGCCAGAGTAAAAGAGAATAAGACAAAGAAAAATGTTTTTATCTATTAAAATGTCTAGAATATTGTTTTAATATGGCATCACTTTTCAAAATAATGATTCAAGTATTAATTAAATATATATTTTCTCTTCAGCACTAATTTCATTAAATAACTCATCTTACTACATTAAGTTATTGGGTTTAGAAGTTTATTTAAATGACATCCATAAGGCTAAAAGGCCTAGGTGAATGCATTCATCATAATTTATAATCATGGAAAAGCAAGTCAAAACAATTAGGCTGCATTTCGCTCTATCTTCATGTGGTAATGTCCTCTGGTTCAAATGCTATGGAGAATGTATGGACTTTTCTCAAAAAAGAGAGGAAAGGTCTCCCAAATTTTGTTTCTTGGCATCTGTTCTCCAATATAATACAAATATTATATTTATATATATTTATTGATATATATTTATATTTATATATGTATGAATATTTATATAAATAAATATAAATATTATACTGGAGAATATATATAGGAGAATATATATTTATAATATAAAATCATTAATTTGAAAACATATGTGCACACCCTTTCATTACAATGCTTTCTATCTTAGTCAAGAAATGAAAATAACCCAAATATCTAAAGATAGAAAAATAAGTAAAGACATTATGGTATAATTGAGCTATGGAATACTAGGCAACCATAAGAAAATATGAAATGTTATGTTTGCAACAGCCTGGGTGGGACTAAAAAGTATCATATAAAGTGATATAAACCAGAGGAGGACAAATAATTGATAATTTCATCCATTTATGGTATATAAATGATGGTATATATACCATTATGGTATATACAGATATGAAAAATAAGGAAACACATAAAATGATAGCAAACTATTGTCCTTGTATCCAAAAACAAAACAATACTAAGAAATAAAGGCAGTAAGTAGGGGAAATTGATTATATGGATTGGCTAAAACATATGGAAAGTGGTGATGGTTATGGACACTTTGGAGGTGAAGCAACTGTATACAACAACATAATAAACATTAGCACTATTATAAGCATCTGATTGAAACTATAATTTAAAAATTAAATACCTTGATTAGCAAAGCCATGTTGAAAAAATAAGAAATTGGAGACATTTCATTACTTACTTTAGATCAAAATTGTGATCAAAAGTGCATTAGTTTTCTTTTCTTTTCTTTTCTTTTTTTGGTTTTTGGGCCACACCCAGTGACGCTCAGGGGTTACTCCTGGCTTTGCACTCAGAAGTCGCTCCTGGCTTGGGGGACCTTATGAGAAACCGGGGTATCGAATCGCGGTTCGTCCTACGCTAGCGCAGGCAGGCACCTTACCTCCAGCGCCACCGCCCGACTCCCATCATTAGTTTTCTGATCATAAAATTGGTTTTCTGATTCTGAATCTAGTTCACAGGACAAAATTTCATACATGTGAACAGGTGAATTTTTACAAAGGGTCTGAGGATATAAAATATTGTAAAGAAAATCTCTTCAACAAATGGTGTTGGGGAAATTGAATAACTTCATTCAAGAAATATAAAGACTAATTCATATCTCATACTTTAAAAACATGTAAATTCCAAGTGGATCAAAGACTTTGAGATTCATGGTCCAGAGTGGTAGCACAGGGGTAGGACATTTGTCTTGAATGTGTCTGACCCAGGATGAATGTGGGTTCGATCCTTGGCATCCCATATGGTCCCCCGAGCCAGGAACAATTTCTGAGCCTAGAGCCAGGAGTTACTCCTCAGCATCACCGAGTGTGGCCCCAAAAACAAAAACATAAAAATAGACTTTGAGATTCAACCAGAAACTATAAAGTACAGCGAAGAAAATATACACAAAACACTCCAAAATTTGGATTTCAAGAGAGTCTTCAGTGATACAATGACACTGGCAAAGGAAACAAACTAAAAAGTATCACAGAACTACAATAAACTAAAGTGTTTTTGATTATGTAAAGAAACACAGTATAGGGGCCCGGGAGATAGCATGGAGGTAAGGTGTTTGCCTTTCATGCAAAAGGTCATCGGTTCGAATCCCAGTGCCCCATAGCCCCATATGGTCCCCCGTGCCTGCCAGGAGCAATTTCTGAGCATGGAGCCAGGAGTAACCCCTGAGCACTGCCGGGTGTGACCCCCCAAAAAAAAAGAAAAAAAAGAAAGGAAGAAAAAGAAACCCAATATAAAATTAAGAAATATATAACTGAAAAGAAAAAAATATTTGCATTCATCACATCACATATTCAGGATATATAAAGATCAACCAAAACAAATATTTACCCAGACCTGAGAGCTAGCACAGTAAATAGGACACTTGACTCAGATTAGATCTCTGGCATTCCATATGGCTCCCTGAGCCTGCCAGGAATGGTTCCTGAGTACAGAGATAGGATTAACTCCTAAGCGTTGCTTTGTCTGGCCCCAAAACCAAAAACAAAAGCACAAAAACCCTGTGAAAAACATGGGAGGGAAAATAGACAGAAACTTGAAGACAAGTGGATTGCCTAGAGGCACAAAATAGGCACAATGTGCTTAAAATCACTTATCACTGGAGAAATACAAACCAAGGTGACAAAGAGATATCTCACACCGGTGAGAAGGACACATTACAAAAATATTAAGAACAATCTGTGCTGGCAGGGACTTGGTGAAAAAGGAAGTCTCATCCATTGCTGAGGGAAATGTTGTTTGGTTTAACTTCTGTTATGGAGAGCTTAGTAAATTTAAAATTGAACTGCTATCTAACCCATAAATACCACTTTGGGGTACCTACTCCTAAGACATTAATTCAAAAGAGCATATGCACACCATTAAATATTGCTGCATTAGCACAATAGCTAAGATATGGAATCAGTGTGTCTAATGACATGAATGAATTATGAATAGCTGGTATATATGTGTATATAAATACTTACATATATATGTGTATATATATACACACACAATGAACTACTTACTATGAGGCAACAAAGAAAAAAATCATTCAATGATTCTTGTTATTGCGTTGTTGTTAATTTTTTGTTTTGCTACTTTTTTCTTCTTATTTCCCTTCCCTCTTGTAAATTGATATTTATAACACCTAGGACTTCTAGTTTTTTCTTTCTTCTTTTCCTTTACCTCTTTCTATGTCGCCAACAGAAATATATTATTTGAATAGTCTTGTTCAGCCTCATAAACTAAGGGGGAAAAAAAGAATGGTACCAGTTCCAGACAGTGGTATCAACATTTAGTGTAAATAAAAAAAGGTCAGACCTAAACATCAAACCCAAAGTCAATGACACCAGAATTTATATCTAATCCACAGCAATCTGTACAAAAGGGGAACAGTTACACTAGTATTCTGAGAGGTAAAGGCAGGAGATATGGGATGCATGCTGAGAATAGGGGTGGAGGGAGGACATCACTGGTGGTAGGAATGCCCCTGATTCATTGGCACTATGTACCTTAAATGTTACTGTGAAAGATTTGTAATTCACTTTGGCCACAATAAATATTAAAACACACAAGCAAACAAAAATTAATGCTGGGGCTGGAGTGATAGCACAACAGTAGGGCATTTGACTTGCAAGTGACTAACCCGGGAAGACCCTGGTTCAATTCCTGCCATCCATATAGTCCCCTGAGTCTGCCAGGGGTGATTTCTGAGGACAAAGCCAGGATTGACCCTTAAGCACTGCCAGTTATGGCCCAAAGACCAAGAAAAAATAAAACAAATACATAATGAGGCATCAGTATAGCACCTTTTCTTTGACTAAACTACAAAATTGTTTTTAATGGGTTGAAAGTAGTCAATTGGGGCCCGGGAGATAGCATGGAGGTAAGGTGTTTGCCTTTCATGCAAAAAGTTATCGGTTCGAATCCCGGTGCCCCATAATGTCCCCCGTGCCTGCCAGGAGCAATTTCTGAGCATGGAGCCAGGAGTAACCCCTGAGCACTGCCGGGTGTGACCCCCCCAAAAAAATAATAACAAAACAAAACAAAAAAAAAAGAAAGCAGTCAATTGTTATCACAAAATCTGGGTGTAAATTGATATAAAGAAACCTGATTGTAAACTGCTGAAGTCACAATAAACCAGCGGTCAATGAACATAATAACAGTAACAGCTTATGATATTCATGTTATATTGCTACTCCAACAATGTGTTTTTCTATAAATCATACTATTTGGAGTTCTCCCGTGAATAAGGGAAAAAAGAGAGGGAAAAGAAGAAATCTTGAATGTCGCTAATCATTGGAAGTTATGGCTGGTATTACTGGATCAAATAAAAGAAAATGATCGTCTAGCACTACACTTAGTTTAGAATAGCCTGAAATAGAGCCCACAAATAAACATAAACTCTTAATTATAATGCCAAGTGTGTGTGAGTGTGTACTTTATTTGCTATTATCTTGTAATTGTTCTCACTGGAGATAGTTACAGCCTACACTAAGTATAAAACTAAATAAAGGACAGGAAGTGTATTAGAGTTACTGTGAAGTTTTCAATGAGTTTATAGCTAACTATGGAACAGGAAGTACATTAGAGTTCCAAAATATTCTTTAAAGAGTCCCACCTCAGGGAAATACCAGGCAATGCCTCTCAGAACCCCACTGCAATTCTGGATGGCTACCAAGGAAGACATGATGAATTAACTGGATTAAGAATTGAATTCACAATATTATAAGAGATAATCAAGGGAGATATACTTAGAGCTATTTGTTTTAACCATGATATCTTTGTATAATATTTGAACACTTCTATACCTATATCTTATTAGTCATTAATGGGATAGTTCAAAGGAGAAATATTTTACTCATGGTTGCAGGGGTACCAGTCTTCTGTAATTAGCCAAAGTTCACCCAGTGAGATCTATTTTTGAGGACACAACTAGCCATGACTCAAAAAAAGGTGAAGTCAAATGTGATTGATGCAAGAAATCTTGCAGATTTGGATACAGGACTTGAGTTTATTAACGTCTACGAGTCATAAGTGGAATGAGCATACACTCTAGCTTGTCTCTCAAGAAAATGAAGAACCTAAATAAGTTGACTATCATTACAGCACTAATGAGTAGAAACTTAAGAGGAAGCCACTGAGGGACATGGAGGTGAGGGATGAAAGGGAAGAGAAGGACTAGAAAGATGAATCCTAGATTAAGAGGGAGAAGGGCATGAAGAATAGAATTGCCTCCCCTACCACACGGAAGAGAATTCTTCAATATATCATAGGTATGATTTATGGGTCCCTTGAGGTCTTTCTCATCCAAGTATCTGTCACAATATTTAGGATGTATGCTTCCTTAATTCTTTTCGATGGGGCTTGGGAAGACCCTGTTAAAACCGAGATGCTGGTCTCGGAGGAAGAAGTTATCAGCTGCCAGAGTGAATACAACACTGATAAGATTCGACAGGCACTTAGCACAGAAACAGAAAGTAGAGATCTCAAGTGGCTTCTCTCTCTGTCGTTTTAATGCAAAGACAAGGCAAAATGGAGATGAATTTAGACTGATGGAGAAAACAATGTTTTTTGAACTTCCAAGTGCTTCCTCTGCACTCCTCAGCTAGGTAACTAGTAATAAAGTGATAATCCTTCAGGGCTACTCAGTGAGGTCTGAGAGTTTCCATTTCAACCAAGTTCCAGGGGATGTCAAAACTGCCAGTCCTCAAAACTACACAGAGCATGTGGACATCCCTGGTGACTTAGAACACTGCTGTCAAACAGTTCACAGAGGGGTTTTTCTGAAGGACTTCATTGAGTACTGAGGCAAAACTCAACAGAAATGATAAGTGCTGAGATAGCATTGCATTTCAAGTTTAATATATAATAAAATGTTTGTGAACCATTGAAAGCTGATTCATTGGTGGAAAAATAAGAAAAAAATAATTTCTGATCAGAAATAAACCTAAATTTTTCTGAGGCCTTTTTTAAAAGAGAAAGTCATATTAATCTTTTTGAGGATAAAAGTTATTGAGATAAAAACCTACCCTACCTAAATTCCATTTTCCTCTTGAAGATATTCACATAGAACTGCCCATTAATAACCAATAGAATAAATAAATATGTATTATGAATATTACCACTTATTTCTTGACTTGCATTTCTCCAAACCTAAAATAATTCTAGCCTCACTCTCCCACAGTTCAAATGTATATATTTCTTAAGCCAAGATGCTGATTATTGCCATAGGCTTTCTAAAGAATATGCTTAGTCTCTTTTTGTTACTTCAAACATAATTGTATTTTATACTATGAATATTACATACACTGAGTGGTACAACCTGAGTCTATACCAGAATAGGCATGGAAACTACCAAGCAAAACTCTGTTTACTTCTTTTCTGGACAGCCCCAAACTTTCAACTCTGAGAAATATGTTCTTTTCAGATACTCAGAAAAGATTCATATTTGTGCATCCATCATGCCACACTGCAAAGGTTACTAGAGTACAGAGAAGACATCCTTGGTTCTTAGTGAGGTATAGCACAGGTAATCTCCAGAAGGGAGCCATATTTGTGCAACACAGATGTGCTTTTATCTGTGTACAACACACAACAACATTTGGAATGTGACAAATATGCTGCAAAGTGCTATTAGAAGAGGTACTATAGGTCTCAGAGGAGGTCCCTGGCATCTTCCTCCTTTTTCTTTTTTTCTTTTTTTTGGTTTTTGGGCCACACCCAGTGACACTCAGGGGTTACTCCTGGCTATGCGCTCAGAAGTCGCTCCTGGCTTGGGGGACCAAATGGGAAACTGGGGGATCTAACCGCGGTCCGTCCTAGGCTAGCGCAGGCAAGGCAGGCACCTTACTTCCAGCGCCACCACCCAGCCCCAATTTTTGTTCGTAGCATCTTCCAAATGAGAGAAAAATCAGCTAGGGTTTAATTTCAAGCAATGGTCTCACCTGGGTGGTTCCAGATGAGCACATCCAAGTAAAATTGTGTTGGTAATGCAAATTATTTGACACCTCACTATACTCACTGAGTCTGAAAAATCTTAGTAAAATATCTAGCAGTAGATGCATTAGTCAGCCATCCAAATGATTCAAATATACGTAAAAGTTCAAGAATAAGTAATAGAAAAATCAGGATTACATATAAAAAACTGGAGAGAGTCGAGGATCATAGAGAAAGAAATGAAGAGTTCTTGTTCATTAGAGGAGTGGAATACTAAGTTTCCAACAGGGAAAAGTAGATCAGTTGTGGGCCTGAGAGTTCGGGAGAGCTGAAGAGTTGGAGAATGTCAGTTGCCTTTAATCTTCAAAATCCAGACAAGTGGGGAACAGTCCAGAGACCTGATTTGCTTGAAGTTCTATCTTCCTTAGGCAGCAGAAAAATTCTTAATTTGAGTGACTAAAGAATGCAGGATCTTCATTCAATTATATCACAGGCTTAGCCTCCAAAGACTTCTGGTTTTGCAACCTCAGTTAAATCATACCAGGAGAAGTGGTTGAGAAGGGATGTTCAGCTCTCTGTTACAGTAGGCCTCAGCATAGCTTCATATTATAATTATCTAAGGAGCTCTAAGAGAATAAAAGCAAGAGGTAAGTCCATAACAATTAAACGGGATAACAGGTTTGGTCCAAGCACTGGGTTTTGTAAAAGCACCCCAGGCAATTCTAATGTGCACCAAGGTTGATGAAACACTACTCTGTCAGCAAAGCCAGAGATCTGGGATAATCCCTCTGGTAATTTTTAGAGCAAAAATATCATGGGGCCATCCATTATGATTTTCTCTTTAACCCTCTTCTGTTGCAAGAGGAGAGAATTTTTGTTCAACTGTAGAATTGTTTTATGTGCGGCAAGAATTATAGAATCCAACATGAAAGTGATGCAAAATCTTTACTTCCATGGAGATAAACGCCTGGTTTTGGAAATACTCTTCTTTGCAGCTTATATGATTCAAGTTCTACTGAGTTCTGTTCTTTCAGAGTCTTGAAGCATTTTTATAACATTAAGCTATAGGTTACTGAAAGCAAAGGCAAATTAAACTTGTCTGACTAGATGTAAATGCATTCTCTCTGATGGAGTTAACTAACTACTTCTTCCCTCTTCACAATTGACAACTTTTTGTAAGGGCATATATTTTGGTTTTGGTTTTTGTTTTCTCATAGGTAAGTTTTATTTTAGACCAAAGAAGGCATAATTTAATATAATCAGAGATATCAGGCTACATACTTAGTCTCAAAATATTGATTGTCTACCAAAGAAATGTTTCAACAAAGCAAAATAAAAAATAAAACATGGAAAGGTATTAAGTATTAAGAACGTGGGGAGAAACAAAACAAAATATAAATTTAAATGGCTTTAAATGGCTTAGAAACCCCAATTTCTGTTTGTGTTTCCTATAAACTAGAGTTATCATGAATTGTAGAAAGAATATGACAGTATGTTTCAATGGTGAAGACATCCTGTATCTCTTAGGCCAAGGGAATTTCCTTTCCAATTTCCCCAATATGTAATGTGCCTATGCAAAGAAACAAAATCAGAAAACAAAAAACAAACTTGCCACATCAGTCCCCACTCCAAGTTTTTATTTTTCCTTTTTATTTCTTTTAAATTTATATTTATAGCTTCCAGACAGGGGCTCCCACCCACTTTTTTATTCTTTTCATTTTTTAAATCAGAACCATAGAACATGAATCATCTTATTTTGCCTCATATTTCTACGTCTTCCTACAAACTAAGAAAAAAAAAACATAATAGATGGTACCAGGGGCAAAGCAGTCTATGAACTATGAGTAAAATGAAACATAATCAGTCTTAAACACCCTACTCAAAGCTAATGACAATATAATCCAGAGACCCACACCACAATAAGCTATACACAAAAGGGACCTGTTACACTAGCACTCCAGGGGACTAAGGCTGGAGGTATGGAATGCATGCTGGGAGCAGGAACAAAGGGAGGGGTCAACACTGGTGGTGGGTATTGCCCTAATTCACTCTCACCTCATACCTAAAATATAAATATGAAAAAGTAGTAAATAAGTAAACAAATAGATAAATGTTTATTTTCTCCATTTTTCATGGTTGCGGAGAACTTAGCTGTCACAAAGTACAACTCTAGCCTCCTGCCTCCAAATCCCTCATTAGAATAACAATTAATATAACTTTCTCCTTAGCCCAGTCCAGTAAATCAACCATCTTTCAACAAGGTCTTGTGCTAACATCATGCTTTAATTTGGGAAATATAATACTCTTGTTCTTATTGGATTTTTTTTTGGGGGGAGGAAGTCACACCGGGCATTGCTCAGGGATCACTCCTGGCTCCAGTCCTGGCAGGCACGAGGGACCATATGGGATGCCGGGATTCGAACCATCGTCTTTCTGCATGAAAGACAAACGCATTACCTCCATGCTATCTCTCCAGCCCCTAATTGGATTGTTGAAGTGATAGACAATACAAAAAGTTCAACCTTAGTTTCTTCTGTCATAAACATAGATTGTGAGTAAAAACTAATCGATAGTTGCCTATATATATATATATATATCTTCTACATAAAACCTCTGAGTTCCTGTAATTAGTATCAATCAGCAAATTTCAACTTTCCAGAGATAATTTCTACTTTCCTTTATGTTTTATCACCCAAAAGGTAATAAATAGAACAGCTAAACAAAAATGTCAAAGGCATAGCAGTAGTTACAGCAAGTTTCTCCAAAATAACATATAAAAATACCAGAGAACAACATCAGCAAATATTCCCCATCTCTATGGAAAATTACTGACTTCACTAACAAAAACCAAACGAGTGCCCAATTAAGGCACTGGAAAAAGGCCTCCCATTTAGTCTGATATCAATAAAGTAAATCAAGGGGTATACAATAAGTCATGGTTAAATATAAATATAGAATTAAAACATAATTTACATGATTTATAATATTTGGTTTGTTTGTTGAAAACTATGGGTTACCCATACTTATAAATTATTGTGATTTTATGATTGTAGGTTCAAGTACTTTAAGCAACATGAATGTGGTAAAATGTTTTCACTCATGTTGTATTTAAATAGACTCTTACTGGGTTATACCAAATTAATACAAATACTCTCCTGCTAATTTTTTTCCTGAGTCAATAAATGAAGTAAGGTGGGAATAATTTTGTTTGGTTAAAGAATATTAAAATCAATAATACAAAGTATCAACAAGACTAAGAGATTATTTTTGTATTTTTGTTTGGGAAGGGGCATACATGGTAGTGTTTCAAATTTACTCCTGGCTATGTGTTCAGAAATTACCATGGAGGGGCTGAGGGACCCTATGCAGTGCTATCTAAAACAGGTCAGGTACATGCATAAAAAGTGCCTTCCTCACAGTATCGTCACTCAGTCCCTCAGAAGCAGTTTTGTAAAAAAAAATTAATTGGCTAGCATTCCATAGCCAACTCATAAAAATCAAGAGTAAACTTAATAAATGAGATCAGGAATGATATACCAAATAGCACTGAAATATGAAAGATTGTGAGATTACAATGAACAATGTTAGGCTAATAAGAAATTAATAACTTTTAGAACCATGAAACCTGCCAAGATTAAATCAGGATCAAGCAGACATCACAAACAAATCAATTACCATTAGGAGAATAAAAAGATGAACCAAAGTTTTTCTTTAAAATAAAATTATATTTTCAGACAAGTGCCCTAGTAATTATTCTGAACTCTCATAAAGGACTTAATGCCTCTTACTTTCAAGATTTTTCAGAAAGTTGAAGAACTAAGCATTTTTCCCAAGAGCTCCTATGAGGCCAATATTATCTTGTACCAATACCAAAGCTTACAGATACATAACTAAAAAATACAATTATAGAATAATATCCCTAAGATTGGCAGAGATTCAAATATTCCCAGAAAATCTTAGTGAACCAAATTAAATAATAGATTAAATAGTAAACTTGCTTACATCTGATTTATTCCAGGAATATAAGGATGATTCATTATCTATAATTATGATATGCCACATTAGCATAAAGAAATATAAAAGCCACAGTTACATGTTAGAGATATTATATACAACAGTGAGTAGAACATTTGCCTTGCATGAAAGTTGACTTAGGTTTAATACCAGAGCCCCATAATTTCACACCATATCACCAAAAATAATCTGAAAATAAGAAGATAGGAGGCCTTGAAGTTCCTGTTGCTAAACTATACTATAAAGAAACAGTAATCAATACATTGTGGTAAAGAAATAAAAGCAAACTCCCAGATTAGTTGAAAATAATTAAGAGCTCAAAGGTCAATGCCCATAACTTTGGACATATTATTTATAACAAAGGAAAAAGAATAAAGTGAAGGAAGAAAATTTTCAACAAATGGTGTTTGAAAAACCTGTTGAATACAAGCAAATATAAAATTAACTACTACCCTATATCCTACATAAAATATAATTAAAAATAGGTTACAGACCTGGGTGTCTAACCTGAATCCATAATTACATCAAGGAAAACAAAGACAGAACTCTAAACAATATTGACAACAGGGATGTTCAATGGTTAAACTCAACATTGTTGATGAAGAAAGGAAAAGCAAAATAATTATTTGGAACTAAAGGGTGTAGTTTGACTACACTGAACTATAAAACATTTTTGCGTGGCTAAATAAATAATTTCTGGAAATTCCCCCCCCTAGTGTGATATTTTTAGGACCATTGTTATAATCCTCTCACAGTAATCTAGATGATTTTCAAACATACACATCCAAAGGAACTGCTTTTTTTTGGAATGTAACATTTTGCTAAACTGAACTCTTTCATTGGTGGTGCTGACATCCCCTATCAGTGCTTAGGAGTCTCTGGTATCCCATCTGAAATTCTCTGCCACCTATGCTGGTAGTTGGTTGGTACTGCTTGGGTCAAATTCTGTAGTTTTGGACTACATGGGCTAGTGTGGTGATTCTTAGAAGCTTTCAAAGCTGTACCTGGTGATACTTGATGGACTGTGTGCTAAGGGAATGTTAGGCATGCACCCTAAGCAAGAACCAGCTCCTGTCCCCAGAATAAGTGAGATTTAATTGCATTGAATGCAGCCTATATTTTGGTTTTTTCTTCCCTTGAATTTTAGCCAGGCTTAAAGTTTTAAGGGAATTAACTAGGAATTCTTATCCAAACTCAGGCTGCAGGAATATTTTTATTATAGTTTAAGATATCTAAATTCCTGTCTACCACAAAAATACTGGAAATTTCTCATACAGATAAATATTTTGGCTGGTGAATGGGAGGTTTAGCTATAATGGGCGCATTTGATTTGGGAAGCACAGAAGCTTTAAGGAAAAACTTTGGGGGGACTTTTGGGGGGACTAGTATTGCTGTGGTAACTTTATATTTCATTGTGATTTACTTTTAGAAGAGTGATGGTGAATTTCCTAGATTTTTTAAGTGCTGCCTAACATTTGAACTGCTCCCTGAAGAAAAATACAGAGACAAACATGAAACACTCTAGGAAGGTGCTGTCCTTTCTGCAAAGTGATCCCAAGGCTGAGTGGCTCGAGCTGGAATAGTTGGACCAGGACTGGAAGCTGATTTGACACCACTTGCTTCCATGGGTCTTACTATTTAGTAAATAGTAATTTAGGCAAAAAAGGACGTGCCATAGTCAAGTTTTTTTGCAAGATTAACACAGTGTTCAATGGAAAACAGGCATAGAAAGAAAGAGAAAGGATTTGATAACCTCCTGGTACACAAATTGGAAATTTTGGCAATGGCCATACAGTGAAATCATTTCTCTGCAGGCTGGTGTTCTTCACAGTCAGACAAAAGTTGCATCCATGGTCACAAACCACACAAAACTCTCATCAGCCTCATCTTCCCACAGCTCCTGCTAAAAACAGTAGCAAAAAACTTCTTTCATCAAAATTTATATATATCATACCTGGTTCAGACATCTGGAATGAGAACAGAGGGTTTTTATTTTAGACCTTCTGGAGTTTTGCTCTGAAAATACCAAAGTGAATAAATGCTATTGCCAATTAACACACTTAAAATAAAATAGGACCTTTCTGTGCTGCCTTTTGTTCACGTATTTATTTTCATACAGAGTCAGAATAAGCTGTTTGAGGCAATGCATTGATACCTTGTTTTACTCATGAAGAAACCAAACATGGAAAAGAAGTCTGGAGGTCACTGTTACAGGTCCCATAAGATAGTGGTCCTACTGAGAATAAGCAAGCAGCACAGTCAGAATGGAGTATATACTCTTGAATGTCAAATGCAATTCCAAATGGAATCTGAGTATAGCTACAAGGGACTTCTCAATTTAGGGTCTGTTAAAGATAGAGAAAACACCAGTGTCTCCTGAGTCTCCAGTAGACTCCAGAGACAGGGTTATAAATCTCCATTATAGGAGCTCTTCACCTTGCAAAATTTTTTCATCTTTGTTCTAGATGATAAACAGGTATCTTAAATAGTGTAGCTATCTTTAAAAAAAACTAAAACACTAAACCCACTAAACCAACTTCATGAGTGGTTAGGTTCAATGAACAAGGCTCATCGCTAAAGAATAAAATGATCACTTCCTTCCCACCAGGGATTTGAAAAGAAAAGCAAAGACTATTTACTGGGAGTGTTTAATAACTTCTCTCTTTCAGAGGTGAACCTGGGTAAGATTAGACATTTTTTTTCTGTTTAACTCGACAAAGTTGAAGCTCTAAAGATCAGTTTTTATCACAGAAGAAAGCGCGACAGTATGTCAAGGTGTGAAAACTTGTTTTATATTAAGTGTCTTTTATGCCTAATCTCATTGGGATAATCTCACTATCACCTCAGGAGAAAAATCTCCCACAAGCCCAGTATTATAGAAAAATAAATAAATCTCAAAGATGCTACATAGCTTTTTTTTTTCAAAGACAGAGCAAGTGATAAAGTCAGATGAGTTTGAGCTTTTTCTCTGGGGCTTAGCAATCTATAGTATGCTGGGTTTTACCCCCTTCTGTAAATAAAGTTGTATTAGAACATAGCTATTTCATTTCTCATTTGGCAGACTCATTTCTGCCTCATGTCATTGTATCTTTGGGTTGGAGAGATTTGGGGGGCTGTCCTCCAGGTTACACTGGCTCTGTACTCAGAAATTGCTCCTGCAGGCTTAGTAAACCATATGGAATACCAAGAATTGAACCCAGGTTCATCCTTGGTAGGTTTCATGTAAGGCAAACACCTTACCACTAAGCTCTCACTCTGGCCCCAGTCATTGCTTCTTTTTTTTTTTGTCCCCAATTATTGCTTCTTTTAAACCACAGAAAACAGAGTTCATAACTACAACAGTTGGCAGCTGGCAATGCACCAAATACTTTCTCTGAAGCCCTTTATAAGCAAAATGTCTGCTGACTTAGAGAGTCAGGCTTCTTAGTAATTCTTTAGAAAATGTTTAATGAATGTTGACAAAATTTGTTTCTGTTGGAGGTCAGAGGTTTATCATTGTTTGGGTGTTGTAGCTTTTCTGTAACAGAAAAAGCATAGGGCTCCTTGAACTTGTAAAAAGACACCCTAAATTTGCTCCCTCTGGAGAAACACTGTCTACATAATTTGTTGGCCCAAGGCCAAATGAGAATGGGAGACTTTGCTAAAAGATCTGTTACTTTGAAGATGGCAATTGTAAATAATAAACAAGCAAAGGTCTTTGCTAGGTGGGGTCTGAATGGCTCCTGACAAGCCACTGCTCCTTACAAAATTGGGGCACAGGCTGTGAGGTACCATTTCTGGGAGCCTTGTCCTGGTATGTAAAGAAGGAACATGTGTTCCCTCTTTATGCCATATGCTGTATATCTCTTGCAATGTGTAAACACTGAGTGGCATACTGGGATAACATACCACTGGGTTCCCAGTTTGTGAGATGTGCTCCTTATGATGGTGCTCAAGTACCCCAGTACTGGGTCACCATCAGATATTATTTAAATTTTTGAAACTATCAAACTGAGAAATATTTGTTTGCTTATTCAGTTTTAACCCTAGAGTAGGAAAAATGAAAAGATTCCACATTCAGTTTCGGTAAACATCATGATGACTCTACTCAGAGTGAGTGTTTCTAAAACCTCAGTGAAACCTTAAGGCACTTGTCTTGATTAAGGAAGATCATAAATCTCCCGAAATATCACTAAATTTCACAGGATCCAGGTATGGAGAGTTATAAAATAGAACCCAAAAACCCTACTTCTGGACTGGATTTCACTGTGTGGTGCTGAATCCTGCTCCACCTCATCCATTTTGAGAACTGTGACTTTGCAAATGTTTTTATTTTCTTTAAATTTTTTATTTAAATATCCTGGTTACAAAGTCTTTTAAAATAGTTTTTCCACAGATAAAGTTGTCAATTATTAAATTAGAGTCATGATGTTCAACAACCTACACCAGTGCCCACTTTCCATCAACAATGTCCCCAAGTTTCCCTTTCACCCTTCCTGATGTCCTTTACCCTCCTCATACTGCTTCTTGGGCAGACATTTTACTCACTCTCTCTCTCTCTCTTCCCTCTATCTCTCTTGATTTTGCTGCTGTGGTTTTCACTACTTAATGAAGGGGTGAATTAATGTCACTTCATCCCCTTTCAGCATCCAGCTCTTGTTCAGTGATCAGTTCTATCACTTTAATAGTAGATTTATCTACTCCAACTGCACTATTGGTTCTTGGTGGCAAGTTTCCTACCATGAACTGATCCTTCTAATCTTCATTTCTATCGTATCTGACTATCATCAGATTGTTTTTTATTTTTTATATATTACAGATGAGTGAGATTATTTTATTTCTAACCCTTTTCCTCTGGCTCGTTTCACTCATCCTAATAGTGTCTATGTCCATCCATGTATGAGCAAATTTTATTACTTCATTTTCCTAATGGTTTTATAGTATTCCATTGTGCAGTTGTACCATGGTTTCTTTAGCCACTCATCTGTTGTCAGGCATCTAGGTTGGCTATTGTAAATAGTGGTATGTTGAACATAATAGTGCAGAGAGCATTTTTATATTGTGTTTTTAAGCTTGCTGTGCATATCTCTAAGGATGGTATTGCTGGGTTATATGGAGCTCAATTTCTAGCTTTAAGGAATGTACATATTGTTTTACAAAACTCCTAGACCAGTCACATTGATGAGAATTCCATTCTCCTCACAAGGGATTGTTTTCTTAGTGTCTCTTTCATCTCTTTCATTATTTGTATATAAAACCACCATAGATATTTTTGTATTTTGTATTAATTTTGTAGTCTGCCCATTTACTATACAAATCTCTTGTTTCTAGAGGCTTTTTGCTCTTTAGAGTTTTCTAAATATAGCTTAACACAACTAACTTATGAACCTTCTGATAAGTTATAGCTTCTCAATATAAGTCATAACATAACTATGAAATAATTTATTAAATGCTATAACTTTCTATAATTTTCACTAGCATAACTAATTTGTGAAATAACTTGTTATAATTTGTTAAATGTTATAACTTAATTAACTTATGAAATAACTTTTTTCTCACATTTACTCATTTCTGATGCAAAAGAGTACAGTACTTTATCATAAGGTCATTTTATAAATTAGAATAACATCACTGTGCAAAATATATCAAACAGTTTTTAGCAAATGGTGAACAGTATAAAAATCGACACATCATGATATAACATTATATCATTTCCTGTGGATGGAGCTATAAGTAACTGCAAGGTTAAATTTTGAGAGATAAGAACTGATATTTATTAATTTATTATACATTTATTCAGAAATTCAGAAATTTCAGAAATTCAGAAGCTTTTGAACTTGACCTATCATCTATCCTTTACATCTGCACAGATCCAAAATAAGCATTTAACTTTTTTTTTGAGGATGTACTATTTTAATAATATTTTTATCTGAGCACCTTGATTACAGACAAAATTGTAGTCATGAAATTCTCTGAGTTTAATTTTAATAAATAAAGTTCATAAATCGGGTAAGGACAATTGAAATGGGGGTACATATCTGATTCAAAGGGCCATCAGCCAAGAAGAGACATATGCAAAAGTGATCCCTTCACTTATGATTTGGGAAATGCAAATCAAAACACAGACATATCATCTCACATCAGTGAATATTGAAGCTATTATAGTCTGGAAAGTCTATTGGTGGAGTTGTAGTGAGAGAAGCTCTCATTCACTGTGAGAATGCCAACTGGTTAAATTTCTATGGCATAAAATAGGGAGATCTATCAAAATATAGAAATAGAACTCCCATATGACCAAGTGATACCACTTCTGGGCATTCCCAAACAATAAAACATATGCTTGAAATTATATATGCATACTTGTATTCATCACTATACTTTGTACAATAGCCAACATGTGGGAACAGTACAAATGTCCAACTCCAAATGGATAAATGGATTAAGAAGTTGTGGTATATATACACAACAAAACACAATGGGAATACTGTGCAGCTCCTAGAAAGAATAAAATCATGCAGTTTTCAGCAACGTGAATTTAACTGTAGATTATCATGCTGAGTGAAATCAGAACAAAAGGGATAAATACAGAAAAATCTCTCTTATATATGGAATGTTAAGATAAACAGCAAGGTAGCAACAAAGATCTCAGGCTTCATCAAAATAGGCATCACCACTATTGAGCTGCTGAAGATAGTTTGAAAGAAAGGGACGTTGTTGTCATTGTGTGAGGGAGGGAGGTACCTTGGTGATGGTTATGGTATTGCAATTACATGCAGGATATTCCATTATTCAATGTATTCCAAATCACAGAATCTCAATTAATAAAAATAAATAAAATACCATTTGTGAATCTTGTAAGAATAAAAATTACTGGGGCCCGGGAGATAGCATGGAGGTAAGGCATTTGCCTTTCATGCAAAAGGTCATCGGTTCGAATCCCGGTGCCCCATATGGTCCCCCGTGCCTGCCAGGAGCAATTTCTGAGCATGGAGCCAGGGGTAACCCCTGAGCACTGCCGGGTGTGACCCAAAGACCAAAAATAAATAAATAAATATTACTTTAATTTTAAAAGGGATATTGACCTCTCAGTCTCGGCCAGCTAGGGCAAATCTAGCTGTGCTTCTTGAGGAAAGCCAGGAGTTTAAATATTTTCAAGAGAATACTCAAAATTAAAAATCTGACAATGTATTAGAAATTGTCCTGGGTACACCAAACAGCATCAATTTCATCTTTTAAATGAACATGTTTTAGTTTCATCTGTTCAAATACATATAGTTCTATGGGAAAGTACCAGGACCACTTGTATTCTACATTTATTTGCAAGGATTACTGAAAGGTTATAGAGTCTTGATATAAGTGAATTGCAGAGCCAGAGGAAGCAGGCCATGAAGTGCATGTGTCCTCCTTAAGAAAGAGTTTCATTGTCAGCCTCAGATCTACTTCAAACTACACCATTTTGGGGGTTCAGGGGAGGCAAGTGGAGTAAGAGCACATGCTTCTCTACTAAACGTATTATATCTTTGGGTAATGATTTCCTATCTGGAATTGTCTTTTCCCTGTTTTGCTTTCAAAAACTGCTCTTTATAATCAAAAGATAATCTATTTTGCTGAGTGAAATAAGTCAGAGGGAGAGACCCAGAATAGTCTCATTCATCTATGGGTTTTAAGAGAAATAAAAGACATTCTTGCAAAAATTTTCACAGACAAAAGAGAGGAGGGCTGGAAGTTCCAGCTCACTACATGAAGCACACAACGAAGGGTGGTTAGTGTGGTTAGAAAAATAACGACACTGAAAACTATCCTAACAATGAGAATGAATGAGGGAAGTAAAAAGCCTGTCTAGAGTACAGGTGGGAGTGGGGTGGGGAGGAAGGAGATTTGGGACATTGGGGATGGAAATGTTGCACTGGTGAAGGGGGGTGCTCTTTGCATGACTGAAACCCAACCACAATCATGTTTGTAATCAAGGCGTTCAAATAAAAATATAAATAAAAAGAACACTAACCATGTGTAACTAACCATTGGTAACGTTGGGTAAGAAAAAGAATCAATTCAGAAATTTTAAACTGTGAAATAAAAATCCAGTAAGACAATAAAAAATAATCAAAGGATAATGTTTTTTAACTTCCATGATTTCTAGTAGGGAATTTAAGTTATTTCTGGTAGGGTATTCTTCTGGTAGAAGAATAGTATATGCGGTGGGTTCCCTCTTCTTACTTGATTCTACCCTCTCTGTGTGTCTCAACTTTCAGTTTAAGTATGCTATTCTGATAACTGAATAAAAAGGGAAATTGCTGGTTGGAAATAAACACTGGTGAAAAGGCCAGTATTATAACATTGTATGACTGAAATTCAACTATCAACAACTTTGGGATTCTGTACCACCGTGATTTATTTTGTTAAAGAAATGTGCTTGTTACCTCAGATTTTATTCACTTTGAGATATTACTTCTGCAAAAGAAAACCAGAGTAATAATTCTCAGCAATTTATTCATATACATTTAATATATACAAAGTATTAAAAGGGAAAATTTCCCAGAAGTTTACATCTTCCAGTCACCTAATTATTGGTAATTTATGAGTTTTTAGCTTTTACACAATTGTTTATGCATCGACAATAATATTTCTAAGTTAAATAGTATAAAGTAAATTTATTCTTCTTTTTTT
This sequence comes from Crocidura indochinensis, assembly GCA_004027635.1. Lineage (NCBI taxonomy): Eukaryota > Metazoa > Chordata > Mammalia > Eulipotyphla > Soricidae > Crocidura > Crocidura indochinensis. Next base: position 6,450 of record PVKC010004076.1, on the reverse strand, counting down.
TTCAGATCAAAGCATTTTTATTAAGGGGTGTGGGGCAATCTTCAGGGGAGGATAAGCCGGTGACCTCGGCAAGCCGGGATCTCCGGGCCCTACGGCCGCAGAAAAAAGGAAATTTATTCTTCTTAACTAATTCTCAATACTTCCTTTCAAACAGGAAAGAAAAATGAGAATTCTGGATCCTAATAATCATCTTTACCAAACACAAGGAATGGTATTATATTTTGAAATAAATTGCATAAGGGAAAAGTAATCTGTTGGGCCTTTTTTTAATTTTTGAAATAAATCTTTCTTTGTAGCTTGGAATCTTCAGGGATATCTATTTTCAATTTTGTTGTTCTATATGTCACTATTCACTTCTGCCACAGATTTAGTTAAGCACTTGCCCTCAAACAATAATGTAACTCAGTTTTGATTGAGAGAGGAGCAGAGGATGCCTATAACCTCAGAGCAAATTCTTACAAGGAATGAGTTTGTTTATTTATTATTGTTTCCCTATTGTTGCTTATAAGACATGCAGCCAGTGCAATACTCAGCATATCAGAACAGAGAGATTGTTAGCATGAGTCCTTGATGACCTGTTACTAGACTTTTATTATTATTATTATTATTATTATTATTATTATTGTTATTATTATTATTATTATTATTTTCTCTTTCCTTCAAACAGAACCACACAACTTGAACCAGCTTGTTTTGCCCACTAATGGAGGGGGAAATAATGGAGGGTAACAAGACCAAAAAGTCATATAAACATTAAGTAGAAATAAAAAAAGGATCAAACTTAAGCACCCAATCCAAAGCCAATGACAACAGAATCGATACCCAATTTACAATATACTAGACACAAAGAGGACCACTTATACTAGCATCCTGGGGGGTCAAAGAGGGAGATATGGGATGCATGCTGGGAATAGAGGTGGAGGGAGAATAATATTGGTGGTGGGAATCCCCGTGATTTAATATCACTATGTATCTAAAATATGACTGTGAGAGATTTGTAATCCACTTTGAACAAAATAATAAAAAATGAAAAAAAAAACAAAAATCTAGTGAGATTTTAGGAGACATCCCTCCTTTCTATTCTCCTATTGGTCTTTCTTCCACCACTTTATCTATCTATCTATCTATCTATCTATCTATCTATCTATCTATCTATCTATCCATCCATCATCTATCTATCTATCTATCTATCTATCTATCTATCATCTATTAACAAACACAGATGGATAATTTATTTATCTTTCCACAGATATCCCTCATTGCCATTGAAGGAAACCATACCATTCTAAGATGGCTTTAATAAAGCCAATAATTTTACATTGGCTAATTATGAAATAATTCATTCAGGGTCAGAGAAATAGTACAGGAGGTAAGGCTCTCTGACCTGGGTTTTATACAACATTGTATATGGTCCATCAAGGCACCAAGAATGATCTTTGAGCACAGTTAGATGTAAACTCTGAGCACCATCAATTATTACCCAATATCCCTCTCCTCTTAAAAATAAGCAGTACTTGGTTTCATAATTCTTACTTTTGACCTCTAGATATAATTGCACTTGTTATTAAGAGTAATTTCTATGTTCTTAACCTATATTTATGTTTTAAGCTCACATAACCCTATGGTTTTCGAGAAAAGTACTCAAAACTCTAGTTGGTTGACAACACTTATTCTGTCCAAAATCACACTAAAAGGTCTTCTTTTAACTTGTTTTCTTTTTCTCCTAGAAATGCTGAGTGCTGCACAAAGCAGAGGAGAGAAATGCTGAGAGATGAACAGATGGCATGCTGGTGGGTACAAGCAAGTCTTTGAGCCTTTACATTTGAAAGGTTATTAACTACTGAGACTGAGACCATAGAATGGAAGTTACTAGATAGAATATAAAACTCTGAGACTCTGAAGAAGCAAAAATTCTATCCCAAACTATTTACAGATAGATAAATATATGATAGATAGATAGATAGATAGATAGATAGATAGATAGATAGATAGATAGATAGATAGATACAGAGGTACAGCTTACAGGATTTCAAAGGCTTCCAACAAAACTGATGCAAACTCCGAAGCATGAAATTGGACTTGAGAGAGATATAAACAACTATATTAAATATTTTTCCTAGACTTTTAGATTTGGTGTTTAATGAGCTATTGTATTCTCCATAAATTTTTCACATGTGAATGATAATAAAGTGGATCATAAAAACAATAGTGGCAACAAAAACCTCCATTTATGAGTTATGGCTTCTCAGGTAATATTTTGTGTCATTTAATCTTTAAAATGCATGTTAGGAGATTTAACAGTGACATAACTGAAGTCTAGAGAACACGTATTATTAGGTAATGACCCCTTTAGAAACTAACAGATCTGCTCTTGAAAGTTAAACTTTTATATTATAGAGCACAACTCAAAGTCAACTTTTTATGTTAGATAAAAATAACTCAAGGGGGGATTCATTTTTACTTCCAGTTAAATCTTTATTTTAAGCTTAGAAATAATTTTACACATTAGAAACTGCAAATTTTTGAAGTTCAAGGTCCAACAAGCTGTGACACATCTGACAAAAACCTCTGACATAATCAAGACATGAAGTATTTTTATCATCCCTAAAAGTTCCTTTTTATGAACCCATCTTCTCCAAAGGCAAGCACTGATCTGATTTCTATCACCACATATTAGTTTTGACTGTTTGAGAATCTCACAGAGTGAAATTATTCATTATGCTCTCCCATGTCTGGGTTCCTTTGTCCTCAATGTTTTCAAGATCTGTTGAAACTGTTCTGTGAATTGTCACTTTATTCCTACTTACTTCTTAATATGCATGAACAGAGCACAATTTTACCCTTTTTTCTTCCAACACATCATTCCTATCTCGTTTTAGCTATGAATAATGCTTCTATGAGAAACTATGTGAAAATCTTTACAGAGATGTAGGCTACAATTTCTGCTTATTTTATATTTATTATTAGTATAATAATTATTTTGTTGTCTGGAAAACACCCAATGGCATTCAAAGCCTACTTCTTGTTATGCACCAAAGCTGATGGGAATTGAGGAACTAAATATGGTGCCAAGGAATAGATTCCGTTTAGCTGCATACAAGGCAATTGCTTTATCTGTTGCAGTACCACTTTTTTAAAAAATATCTTTATTTAAACACCATGATTACAAATATGATTGTAATTGTATGATTTCAGTCATGTAAAGAACACCTCACTTCACCAGTGAAATATTCCCACGACCAATGTCCCAAATCTCCCTTCTCTACACCTCACCCACATCTGTACTGAGACAGGCTTTCTGCTTCCCTCATTCATTCACATTGTTAGGATAGTTCTCAATGTAGTTATTTCTCTAACTGCACTCGTCACTCTTTTTGGTGAGCTTCATGTCATGAGCTGCACCTTCCAGCCCTCTTCTCTTTTGTCTCTGAGAATTATTGTAAAATGTATTTTATTTTTCTTAAAACCCATAGGTGAGTGAGACTATTCTGTGTCTAGCTCTCTCCCTCTGACTTATTGACTTGTGCCTGATGTTTATGATGACAGGTAGAAATTCTTCTTTATTTTTTTGTTTTGTCAATATTTTTGATTTGTCAATTGGGGGATATAATCAACTATGCTCAGGGTTAACTCTGACAAGTAGCAGTTACTATTGGCTGTCCAATGGATCCTCTGGGATCCATATGGGATTTTATGGATTAAAAAAAAAAGAACTCTATTATCTGCAGGGAAGACAGTGCCTACCCACTATTCTATTGTATTCTATTCTATTCTAGCCTATTTTATCTATTTATCTATACTATTTCAGCCACAATAGGTAGACATTTTATTTTCTAACAATGTTCAATTATTTTTTCTATAATTAGTAGTTTGTTCTCTGTAAAATATTTACAGTTTATCTTAAATTCATGTTATACATATACTAGAATTTTTTTCTGGTAGAAAATGTGTACTGGTGAAGGGTATATGACTGAATTTCAATGATAAAAAATTTTAACCATGGTGCTTAAATAAAAATAATTATAAAATAAAATCAAAGTTTCATCATTTATACCTTTTACAATTACATTTATAATTATGATGACATGATGTGTGTATGGCTTTGGAGACTCTCTCTAGTGATGCTAAGATTTTACTCCTGGCTCTATGCTCAGGAATTACTCTTGGCTGGGTTCAGGGGACATATGGTATTCCAGGAATTAAAATTGAGTCAGCCATCTATAAGGTGCCCCTATAAGCAAGCACTCTGCCTGCTATATTATTTCTCCAGCTCTTATTGCTGCATGTGTTAAGAACGAATACTAAAGTTAATTTATTGTAACCATACATATAAACTTGTCAAAGCAATGGAAGTTGAAAAGACTTTTCTAACTCTGGAGTCTTGCTGTCTCTGCAGAAAAACATTTGACATGTATGTTTTTTTTCTAGACAATTATATTACATTACTCTTGTTTCAATTGTATGTCAATGTAAGATTACCTTGATTATGGTAGCTTGCTAACACATCTTGGAATCTGCTATTGTAAATCCTCTATGCAACTTCTCCTTTTATAATAATGTCCAACATAAGATCTGCATTGCCAGATTTCAGAATTAGCTTTATTAATCTTTACAAAATTATATCCTACTCTGTTTCTGCCTGGAAATGTAATCACATCTATTTCAACTGGGGAAATGAACTACCAAGCTGGCTCCATTTGAATTTAGACTCACAGAGTCAATGGAGAAACCTAGTTTTGGGAAGAACTTAGATCAGAGAAATATGTCAACAAAGGGAGGGCTGGGATTCCTGTGTAGTTGAAACTATGGTTCTACCTCAAGCGCCATATAGGAATAATTATAAATTTGATTTACTAAGTCATATGAGCCAGAACCTACATTGTATTAATGGAGCTACTCTTCATTATGACTCTGGCACACAGGGTTCAATGTCTGGGTCACAATTTTCTCAGGATTAGAATTTCAGGCAGAGACATACCCATGAAGAAGACCTGGGAAGACCTGGGAAGACCCAGGTCAGGGCTTTAAAACATAAATTTACATGAGTGCTCAAATATATGCAATATGCTGATGATCTGGTGGATTTTTACTATAAGATATTTGAACTTTTCCACATTTTACTGAGAACCAAAAAATCTGGTAGATATCTAATAATTTCTAATTTCTAAAAAGTATTTATTATAGTCAAGTACCATACTGTCTTCTGATCAAATGTTTACCTTATGCAAAGGGAGGTAGAATTTTGGCAAATAGATTTTTGGCAAAATAAACTTTTGGCAATATAGAATCATGACAAATCCAAATTAGCAATACATATGTATGTATGTATGTATATATATATATGTATATATATATGGGTTTATAGGTAACATAATACATACATTAATGGTGTGAGTGTGTATTATGCATAAATACACACATATGCAAATGTATATGTTTATATATGGGTTTGAGGCAATACTCAGTGTTAATAGAGGTTTACTTTGTTATTTTATTCTTAGAGATCACTACAAGGTGATAAATGTTGCCAAAGATAGAAATGCTGCATGCAACAGATGCTCAAAGGCCAACTGAGTCTGCAAAGAATAAAACTTCCTGCATGAAACACATGTACCTTCACACCTGTACTATATCTCTGTCCCCAAAGGTGTAATATTGAATATTGGTTATGAGAACATTATATTTCTCCAGTTACTTACATTTTCTTACAAACCTCTGTAACATCTCTTAATATTTTCATGATAAAGGTCAAAGATTATTTTGTTCAGTTTGTGCAATTTTTTATTTCAATGTTAAAATGAGATTTTAATAAAATAAAATTAATTAATTTAAATCAAAATCAGATTTTAATTTATAAAATCAAATAATTGAGTGCCACTGTCATATTTATTTTGTTTTGAGGGTCCATGATCACAGGTTACTCCTGGCTCTGTACTCAGAAATCATTCCTGACAAATACAGTGGACCATGTGAAATGCAGGAGATTGAACTCAGGTCGCCTGCAAGCCAGGCAAATACCTTAACACTGTGCTATTGACCCAGCCCTTGATTTTTATTTCTTCATACTATAACTGGGTACTATTCTGCGAGCTTTGAGTAATACACTCTAGACGTAATAATATAAAATATGTAAATTTCTATTTATATCCATTTTATATATCTTGTACTCTTTATTTCCTTCCAAAGATCAAGGTTTACATCAGTTACCATCCTTTTTATTCTCAGAGACTTTCCCTGACCATATCTATAGTGTAGGTTTGTTAAGTTTATTAATCTCATATTTAAATTTTAGTTTCATTTCAAATTTTAGTTTTTATTTCCCGGCAAATTGGGAAGTTGGGGGCCACATGAGAAGTACTTAAGGGCTTCTTCTGGCTCTATCCTCTGAAATCACTCCTGATTGGCTCTAGACAATATGTGAGGTGCTAGGGATCAAACCCAAATTAGCCA